>QZLH01001463.1:0-26489 GCA_003833135.1 Oehlia diaphana
AATTTTTTTGTGAGAAGATTCAGTTTCTTTTTTCTTTTTTGTAGATCAGTTTGGGAGTCCTTTCCTTTTTGTAGAATGGTTAAGTATTTTTTTCTTTTTTTAGGTCAGTTCAAATTTCTTTTTTTTCTTTCTAAGATTCTTTTTTTTTTTTTGTAGGTTGTTTTAGTTTTGTTGCTTCAGTTTTGGATTTATTTTGTTGTTGGTTTCTTTTTCATCAGATGCTTCATAATTCTTTTCTTTATGTAGGTCAGACATTCTGGAGTTCTCTTGCTGACCTTTGGTAACTTGGACAATTGCAGATACTATATGAGGAGAGTTTTTGTTTCCAATTAAGTTAGATGTTCTTATGTTTCTTTTTTTTTGTTTTTTTAGATAATTTTGGTTGCAATAGGTGGTTTTAATAAGGAGGGAATTTTCGTAATGTATTTGTATTTTGTTTATTTTTTTATTTTTTATTTAATTTAATAAAGTAAAATTAGATTTATGTAAATACAAATATAGTAACTGCAATACAAATAGTAAATTTAGTGACCAAATTGTATAAATTTCGTGATAAAATCAGTAATCAAATCATGTAAATTCCTTATGAATCCTGTGCAAATTCCGTATCCAAACCATATTTTTAGAGATACGGAATTGTGCAATACGTTATTTCTAAGGAAAAAAAATCGTATAAAAACTTTATAAAAAACGTATCCAATTTTTTTATAGAGCAGGACGTTGTATGATTATATGTATGTATTCGTCGACTGGCTGGAAGGGAAAATATTTGTTAATCTTCGAAAGAGGTGAAAGTTCCTTACCACCAAGCTCATCCTTGATATTAACGTTTATATTTGTATTGATGAGGTTAAGTTTTTCGTTTTCTTCTTTGAGGGAAATGTCGACCTTCTATAGCTTGAGGTCTTTTGCCTTAATATTATCGTCAATTTTTTCTTTGATAGTTTCCTTAAGATGGTCAACAGTCTTGTTAGTATCAATATCAACTGGAAAAGCATTTTCATAAGGGTTTTCTCCTGCAACTAGATATAGCGCTTTTATAGGGATATTTAGGTTGGATAAAAAAAGTGTCACGTTCCAGAGTGGAATAAAGAAAATACTAGGCGTTAATATAAGTTTTAAGTCACACAGATATTGCATCATTGCACGTGATATTTATTGAAGAACAGTATAACAATGCTTTATTTAATAAAAATACATCATATGAATGACATAAGAAAAACTCTTTTTTGTCGATCACTAGACCAAAAATTTTTCAAGAAATAAAATATAATAAAACATTGAAAAAATATACTCTACAACAAAAAAGACATACAGTATAGACAACATGTCTCATAATACACGTTCATCTACTTCAAAAAATAATAAAAAAATAACTTAAAAATAATAAAACTACTCAACAAAACTCAAATATAGACGAAACTATTGTTGAAGATACTTACACTACTAGAAATTATCTGGTGACGAAAATTCAAACTCTAGACCCTCAAAATTTAGAATGATTAATACAGAAAACACCAATGACAATAATAACAATAACCCTGTAGATATGGAAATTATTGAAGAAAATACTCATTCTCTCGAAACTGACATTTCATCACGTGATCCAAATGAAATTAGAAATAATCAAACACCAATCATTAACGAACAAGATGCAATGAACATTGATCAACAAGAGATTAACCAAAACAATCAATACCATTGATCATCCATCCATCAAAGGAAAAGATAAAATAAATAATGATGAAATTCTACACTTATCCGACACTTTAACAAAGACCAATCTCATGCTAATATTACACAAGAAGCATTTATACCAAAAGATAGTTTTAACAATGACCTCACAGACAAAGAAATCAAAGAAAGAATTAAAAACGCATTTATCACAGAAAGAAACACGATCAAATTTAATACCAAAAACTCGATAGATTACACATCAGGAAATTTTTTTAGGCGTAATTTAGTGTAATATTTCGAAATTTTACACCACCTCCGAAAGATTACACTAAATTACGCCTAAAAAAATTTCCTGATGCACATACTTTACTATTACTTTTATATCACGTGACTCCATGACACAATACCTCAACAAACCTATCCAACTACTAGAAAATTCATATATTTATGAATTAACGCAAGAAAATATTAATACATTAATTCTTAACGAATTCAAAAAACAAGATAACAATATTGTTAAACTTTTAGATATACCGGTGAATTTTGACTCACGCTTAATCATCAAACACCTCGCTAATTTATGAAATCATCAAAAATTCCAATAACCCATTCAAGAGTAACAGGAACAACTCAAACGAAAAACCCAACAATAGAAAATCACCATACAAACAACTAATTGTACAATTTATGGAACATAAAGCAATAGAATATCTTTTTAATCAAAACCAATGGGGTCTCCAAATAGAAGATTTTTACATTAGAATTGTACCAGAAAACCCAAAAAATGACATATATATTAAAAGAACTTCACATTTTTACAAAATTACTGGATTACCACTCAACACTAACATTTTTGATATTCAACCCTTATACACATACCTAAAAGGTAAAACATGTACATTTACCGTACCTAACAAATTTGCCACCTCAAAAAATGCATTCATATATATAGACGAACAAGATAAAAAGGAAGATTTTGATCAAATCAAATCGATCAACTTCATGGGATTTAAAATATTCTTATACTCACTCAAACATCAAACAAACATGTACCATTTGTGGAAACTTCAAACACAAATTCCAAGAATGTGACGACATAAACTTCTTTACAGATAAAAATCAAAGAAAAATTTATAAAAAAAGATTATTGCAAAAAAATAATGTAAAAATCACAATTAATGAAGAGACACGTGATACATATAATCACGTGATCAGATTACAATCCAAATTTACTATAGACAACATTAATACAAATCCTTAAAGAAATGATCCAATGATGCAATCACAGAATAACAGCATGGCAAGACAACAAGAAATCAAATAAACATAAAATATTACCAACCAAAATACACACATATTACATACAAATTAAGGTTCATCATCATCGCACATGACCCCATCACAAAATGAAAAATTTCTATTAGATAAAATTTGTACATTGGAAACATCTATCAATTCTCTTAAAAACAAAATCAAGAACTTAAATCAAAGTCAATATGACATGAACCAACAAATTCAAACTAACAAATCTAATATCAATATGTGTATGAATGCACAATCACAATTTAACGATAAACAAGACAAAAATAACAGAATAGTATCTGAAATTAATACCAATATTAACAAATTAATACAACAAATAACACCCAGCCTCACACCAATAAACACAAATAATAACTTACAACAATCCAATTAACGTCTCGTACCATATGAAAATATTCCATATGATAACGTTAAGAATATAGCCATTTCGCATTCAACAACTACAGAAAATACTCATGAAAATGGTAAATAGTTAAAGAAATATCAAGATAGATTAAAGTTTGAACCTAGGATAATAATCAAAGGAAAAGAAGTAATAGATAAGAGGGAATTTAGATTTGATTGAGACCCGAGTTTGATTCGATTAAAGATAATTAATTAATTTTAGGAGTATTGTGAGGACACAATATTCATTTGTAGTATACCAAACTAGATAGAAAATTAATTAATAATTAGACGTATGTATCCTAATATTTTAGACGTATAGGAAATGGTATAGTAAATCACATGTTGAGTAACCCAGATGATCAACATTGATTATATTGACATTAATGATAGGCAATTTGTGTATTTATTTATCTACAATGGAGTCATTGTATTAGTTATACTCCTGGACAAGAGGATAAACTGTAACTAATTAGATATGATTAGTCAAATAAATTCAAGGGTAATTGAAATTATTATTTAAGAGATAGAAATTTGACTTGAATAAAAAGATCACTTTTTGAACAGATAAGAAAAAAAATAGAAAAAGTGAAAAGATAGAATTTTTACCCTTATTATTGTTATTTTGAATATTAATGAATTTTATTACTAATGAATATGAATCAACCATAATTTAATTTTGATATTTCTATTTGAAAGTTGTGAAAGGCATAAACCTTTAGGTTTTGTTAGTCCAAAAGAACAACACTTTTATTTTATTTTGATCCTTAAAGAAATGAATCACTAAACCAAGCGTACTAATATTTTATTATAAAGATTCTAATCCTATACAAGAGTTTTCTTGTATAATGAGAGATACATGTGGCAGGTGCATCCTTCAGCGTCCCCTGTAGCTAATGAAAGTGCTCAATTGAATTTCCCTCCATAAGCGTCCTCTATATCTAATAAAAGTGCTGAATTAAATGCGCCACCAGTAGCTAATGAAAGTAATGAATTGAATTCACCTCCATAAGCGTTACCGATAGCTAATAAAAGTGCTGAATTGAATGCATCACTGGCTAATGAAAGTACCAAATTGAATTCATCTTTACAAGTGCCACCGGTAGCAGTACTGGAAATAGTATCAGTAGAAGCACCATCAACAAAGGCACCAGCAAGATCACCCACATTGAAATTAGCAGAAAAAGTACCTGATGCAGAAGTGTTTGTAGTAGTAGAAACACAAACTTCAAAAATTAAAATGCCGGTGGAATCACAAGCATTAGTTTCAGAAGTGTCAGAAGAATCTCAAGAACTAGCATCTACATTAATATTATTAATAAGAAAACGTAAACCTAACTGTATTGAAATTTTCTCAGAGGAGGATGTTGATGAAAGTGACCATGAAGATAAAACTATTATGAAAGAAAAGTTGAATTCTGCCCAAATGCTTTTGTTTAAGAAGGGAAAGAAACTACGTAATATTGTGTTAGCATCAAATGATGAGCATCTCGTTACCTCAGAACCATCAAAAACTTCTGCGATATTCAACGCCTTAGCTGAATTGTCAATGGCTGAAAAAATTACAGTTGTCGATGAGAAGTTGATTTGTCTGATTTTGTGTAACACTAAATATCAGAAATTTTTACGTATGACCGAAAAATGCAACCTACCGGAATTGAAAAGGGGTATTATTATTATTAAAATTTCAGTGAAGTGACAATTATAAAGAATTAGTAAATATATTACGTTATGATAGAAGAAAATTAAGTTTTTTTTTTTGATAAATTGATTATCATAATTATTATTATGCGAGCTATACAAAAACTGTACAAAACTGCACCGAATGCTTTACAATTATGTTGCCTTCTGGTTTCCTAAGACCGGAAAATTTTTTCGAAACTGGGATTTTATTTCTTTACAAATTCTATTATTCATATTATTTAAAACTATTTTTTCAGTTTATTGAAACAAAAAGATTTTTTCAAACATTTATTTCTTTTAGCTTATCAAAAGTTTTTTTTTAATAGATTTATTTTTCCCTTTAGGTTTTTTTGAGCCAGAATTGTTTTTGAAAAAATTTATTTTTTTCTTTTCGGTTCTTTTGAATCAAAATAGTTTTTTTAAAAAATTTTTTTTTGAACCGGAATTATTTATTAACTGAATTAGTTTTTTTTAAAAAAATATTCATTTTTATTTTTCAAAACGTCCTTTTCTTTTTTTTTATTTTTTTTTTATTTTTTTTTCTGGTTCTTCGGAACTAGATTTTTATTTATTTGTTTATTTTATTTATTTTTTTTATTTTTCTTTAAGATTAGAAGATTTGGATCAGTGTCAGTTCATTGGGTTTAGCATGATGCTGGACACTATGGTAAGCACTGATTTAATTTCACCATTTATGATGACTAATCAATATTGATTTCCAGAACCCCGCCATATTTAACGTTTATTACTTGTTATTAAAAAGTTTTAATTAATAAAATAATTTCATATTTAATATTTTTATTATGTATTAAGAAAAAAAAGTATCGAACGGTTAAGTTGTTGGATGATCTGTCAAATTTATTCGAGATATTTTTTTTTATTATATAAAGTCGCACGTAATCGCACGTCATATATTTATTTATTTGAA
Organism: Oehlia diaphana; assembly: GCA_003833135.1. Taxonomy (NCBI): domain Eukaryota; kingdom Fungi; phylum Glomeromycota; class Glomeromycetes; order Glomerales; family Glomeraceae; genus Oehlia; species Oehlia diaphana. The sequence goes on from QZLH01001463.1 coordinate 5,996, forward strand.
ATGATAATACACACGCGTTCAAATTTTCAATTAATAAATCTAAATCTATTAATAAAATAATAACAGATAATAAAATAAAATAAAATTGTCTTGTTATACAGTATAATAACTTTATAAATTGTTAATAAAACGTTGAAAATAAAATGTTGTAAAAGTTGGAATCGAGGAAAGTTCATAATTTCTTAATGAAGGTTCAATAAATGCAGGGAAAACTAATAAATTTATAATTAATAATAAACCCCATTTTAAAAATCTTTTAACCAATGTAATCTCATTCTTCTTTTCATAACCAAATATAACTTCCCATAATATAAATATTACACCATGAATCATAAAGAAAAATGTTTGTTCACCTGTCCAAATATTATAATTTCCAATAATAAGATATTCATGTAATAAAGAACTTATAGCAAAAGCGCCCAATACTCCCATCATATTTGCAATTTTTCTTGGAACAAATGGAATTAATAAATTCCTAACTGGTAAAAAGCCAAGTTCCTTAAAAGTTTCACTAAGGAATAATTGCCAACGAGTAGACCAAAAATCACGAGGACTTGATGCCATCCATGGTTCATTAAATAAAGATTTTGTATTGAATATAAAAGATATCATCCATTCTTTTAAAGAAACATATTCTGTAGGGGTGAGAAGACCATGTTGAATTAAAATGGGTTTGTAATGATTTTTTTCTGAAGTGGAATGAAAAAATAATCGAAATATGATTGCAATAATGAAAACAAAGACATGATAATTTATTGTAAGCCATAAATACACGATTGCAAAAAAATGCAACATATGTAAAATTGAAAATATTGTAATACTAGGAGTAATTCCTTTTGTAAAAAATTCTAATAAACGAACTTGAAAAACTTTTTCCGGAATTTCTGTTGCCCATTTTGTTGAAATTATATAAGTAGAAGATGTAAATTCTAATATTAACCATTTAGCGATGATGATTATGAAACATTTGAATAATTTTTTGTTAATTTGTGAGGTTGTGGGTGATTTAATAATTAAGGATTTCTCTTTTTCATTTGAATTTTCCGAATTTGGAGGAATTATATAAGAATCAAACCGCCAATTAAATAATGACCAAAGGTAAGATTTAAATTCTTTTGAATTCTTTTGATTATTGTATGTTCTATGAAATTTTAAGAATAAGAACATTTTTAATCCATAATTTGAAGCAATAATTACAAATATATTGTGAAGTGGAAGTTTATTCCCACGATAAATTAACGGAATTGATAAAAATAAAAGTGCAAGAGATAATAATACGTAAAAAAGTTTCTTTGTTCGAATTGGTTCAAATGTAAGTGATATGAATAATAACATTGGAGTAAAAAATATTGAAGAGTAAACTGAATTGGGTAGTTCAGGGGGGAATTTTTGCCATGTTGATAAAGGTGAGTTAACGATAAAATTTAATGTATGAGCAATAGTTATTGATAATGGTATATAAATCAGATTGGATTTTGCGAAAATGTTAAATTGAGAAGTTGATGACATTTTGAGTGTAGTGTCTATATGTGTAGCTATGATTTAATGAAGTGTTGAAAAATATATGATATGTGAAATATGCCGATATGTGAAATATGAAATATTACGATATGTGAAATATGAAATATGCCGATATGTAGATTTACGAAAAAATGACAAAAATGCAATATATCTATAAAGGTAATATGTATATTGAGTATTTAAAACTTTTATATGAATCTATTTTTTAATCGCTTGTTGAAATTTTTTTTTTTGAATTTCATCGTTATATATATACTTATTTTCTCGGAGTATTAAAAATATGATGTGATTACATGTGGCTGAGAAAGCTTGCTAAATAGGGTTAAGAAATAAAAATAGAATTGTGCTTTGCAACTTGGCGAAATGGTGTAACTATTTTTAGAATCAGAAGAAAATTCCAACAATTGAATGTATTTAGAAGTTGATTAAACTTTTAGTACATTATGTTTGACGATCTTTATTGTAGAATGAAAAATACGATTATAATCATATAAATTATTATCCGTTATATCTCTATTATGTTCATTCGGCTTTTAATGTTGACGAAATCTTTTGTACAATTGTTTCGAGGCTTTCAGTTAAAGTAAATTTAGAATTTCTTTTAGATTATCAATAGAAACTTCCGTTGCTAGAACAATTTTTTTTTTTTTGCGCTACAATAAAGATAAGTAGAATTTACGTAAAAAATTTAGAATAAACCTCGTTATAGTGATATCATTATTTTAATCATTTTCATTCATAAATAACAAAAAAAAAAAAAATTTTTTTTTATCTAAAAAGTATTAAATACATTAGGTTCATTGATACTATTTTCTTTTTTAAATGTTTCATGATTGTATAAATTAAATAAATTAAGAATTTATTTACTGCATGTGACTTAATTTATTAATCCTTATTATAAATAAGATAAAATAAGTATATTTAAATATGTATTATATGAACGTAATTATAATTACTAGTCACGGGGTGGGTTTCGTATTTATCAGTTATCGTAAAAAAAAAAATCCAAACTCAATAACTTTGCATTTATAGGATTTTTTAAAAAAGAAAATATTAAAAATTTAAAGAATGCACAAAAACTTAAAAAATAACATAACATCTCGCATTTTCGAAAAATACTAAAGAAAAGATTTTTTTCTTATAGGAATATATTCAAGAGTAAATACTTTATTATTGTTAAAAACTTGAAATACTTTTTTTATTGGAAGAAGCATTCTGTTACATATAAAATGTAATTGTTTGGGATACTTTTGCGGAATCTTGAAAGTAAAATAGTGAAAAGAATTCTGAGTTATTAAAGTACATCATTAATAAGAAACTTGAAAATATGACGATCCCGAAATAGTCGATTAATTTCTTTATACAGGAATTTTATCATTTTTATTTTTTAAAAAAAAAGTTGTATAAAATGTAAAGTAATAAAATTTATCACAGATATTTATTCAATTATCTAAGAAATTTCTGTCAGCTTAAAATGAATGTCAAATAATCAACTCAAAATAATTATTTCAAAAGGAACTTAGGAATTATTTAAAATTTCAGTACATTCTCAACTAGCATCTGCTTAACGTTGGCTATATCTCACGTTTAATAAATATTTAGTCATCCCGGAAACTAAGAATTATTAATTTTTTTTTATGATTCAATAATGATTATCATAAATAGAGTATGACTTGAATGTACTGTACGCTTAACGCGTTATAGCATCCAATAACATTGTTTAATTATCTTGAAATTACTAATTTTTTTTCTTCTTTGATCTATCTCTCTCAAGAAATCTTTCCAATTCTTTAATGCTTTTGATCCCATTGTAGATTTAACACTTTAGACAATTTACTATTTCAATTATTTTGATTCCTCTATTTTCTAGAATAAAATTTTATGGAAAATTCTTTTACGTTTTATGCTTAATTATGACATATTATCATTTATCACCGTCTTCAATTTAGTGTGACCCCTTAATTGTGTAATCAGATGTAAATCTAATTTGATTTACCCGATTTCCTCCATTTTTTTTCAAATTGTTTCTAATAAAAGTTTCTTGTAAGTTTAAATCTCGCAAATTTCCCATGATTTTATAAGCTTTTTATGACAGACTATACACTTATAAGGTTATATATTTACCAGGCAAGAGCTGATTTTCAAGTTATGAAGTTTCACAGATTTCCTTCAATTTTCTTTTTATACAAAAGTTGTCTTAAAAGTTTATTCGCTCTCGAACAAAAATATTACTTTTATTTAATTATATTAATAGATTTAAGTTTATATACTTTTCACATAATTTATGCTTTAATAATATTATTATATTTAAATGGTTATAACTATATATAGTCATGTTAAATTAAGATAATTTTAAAGTATTAGGACAAACTTTGTTTGTTCTTTTAGAATATTAAAATATTTAGATTGAATCACCGGAAACATAGATATTAAATTTCTTTCTTTTTTTTCGATCGAAATAAACCACGTGATACAGCTAATTTTATTGGCTATGTAACAATGATGACATGATGAAAAGTCGAAACGATATCAAGCCAAGTCACATAATAAGTGATATGACAATTTATTTAATACATAATACTAGGCTTTGATCTGTCATAATTACAAAATTAACGGAATCACTGTATTTATATAGGTTTTTTGAAGAATATTATTTTTACCTTTAAATATTGTATTACTGTTAAATAAAAATTACAATTACGACATGGCTAATGATATTATTACCATTCCTTTGAGTGTAGTAGTAGTAAGTGGTTATTTTAGCTTAAATAAATATATAATCGGTATATTAATATATATATATTTTTTACTTATTTTAGCTCTTAATCTCTATAATCTTCTTAACTATACTCCAATCTTTTATCTCGGACATTAATTTTGATATCCTATTCTTACCCTGGTTATTCTGAAGCTACAATTTTGCTTAGTTTGTTTCTTACTATATGGTATAACTTCGCAAATTGGTAATGTTTTATAATTTAATTATATTATGTAATATTAAATAGTAAATTCTTTATGCAGCTATTGTCAGGAAAGAAAGTGAAGGACTGAATATTTACACTCTATCTCAAGATTATGATATACACAAATTATCATTATGGGAGTACTTTTGGTAATGTATGATTATTAATAAACGTAAAGTCATTACGTTTCCTAGTTTTTATAAAGCATATGTTTCTTAATTAAATCAATAAAAATAAATACAGTATATTTGTCTGCTGGCCTTTGTAAAACAAAATTATACTTTTTTTTCAATCAAATATTTATTATACGTAATTTTCGTTATAATAAACTTTAAACTTTGATATGTAGAAATGATTGATGGCTGGTAAATTATGAATTTATTATAAACACATTTATTTATTTTTATAGTTTATGACGTCTATCTATTTGTTGTGTTAGGATGGCGAATTCCTTTATTGTAGTAGCAACAGTGATTTCGGTTCTTGCATTTTAATACGTTTTTTTAGAATTTTTTTTCATGTTTGTAAAATGTTGAGTTATGTCCCTCTTATTTTTCTTTGGTTTGATGGATTAAGATTTAAGAGGGGACTTACAATCATCATTTTTGTATTTTTAAAAGTATGATATATTCCATATTTTAGATTGTTCTTTTGAGGAATTACAACGAATGAGATTATTCATTAATGAATTCCTGTTGGTTTATTTAATTCTTGTTTCATATATTATGAATATTTTACGAATAATAGATATAATTTAAAAAGGCAAAATTTAGTTGGTGACCTTCAGTTAACTAAATCAGATATGTTATTATAAATAATAAATACCATAATCAAATATAATTTATATTTAACTATAATTATATAATTAGAATTTAAAATTAATTAAAATTTTAATTCTAACTAAAATTAAAATTCTAATTATATAATAAATTTATAGTACAATAATACTCCAAATATTTAATATATAACTCAATTAATAACTGATTTATATTAAAATTGATATATATTAAATTCCTTTATAAATATCTTAAAGATATATATAGGATAAAGATGTTATATAACTAAATATGCTTAAATAAACATTTTTTATTTATAAAGCTCATTAATAGTTATAATTTAAAAAAAAAAATGTTTAATTAATTGTAAATCTGATAATTTGATTAAATTTATTAGTAAAGCTAATTTTATTTACTATATAACTAAGGAAATTCGTGTGTAACTGTTTTATTTATTTTATTTTATTTTATATCTCTTTAATCAAATGTTAGAAATATTTGTAATATAATGCTAGTTATAACCATTGCTAAAAAAAAAAAGGATTTCAGATATATAAAATCTTCAATAATAAAAAAACTAAAATTTCTCAATAAATTTCAATAATAAAAAATAATCATATTTTTTTGGAATAAGTAAATATATAAAGAATCTTTAATTATTTAATAATATTCTTAATCATCTTTATAAATAATCAATATTCTTTAACAAATTAGTATAAATATCAAAGGTTAAATATGAATCACTAAAATTTAGAACTTTAATATTATATAAATTAAATTCCTCCACTTCATCTTGCAAATAAAACAAATCAACCTTTTTAAGATTATTAATAGCCAAATACTTGACTCTTTTCTCCTTCATAATATATTCCTTTATACAATGTAAAATATCATCATTATTGTTTTGCATTATTTTCAACTTATTAATAAAAGTATTTTGAGAATTTTCTAAGAATACTCTAAAATCATTTTCTCTAATACTAAGAGTCAAACTTAAGTATTCAAGTTTAGAAGGGAGAATTTGCCCTAAATTTTGTAATAAGTTAGAACTACAATATGATGAAGGATGAATTTCCCATGTATTGATTGAAAGATAATTAAGACTTTGTTTAATAATTTTAACTAGATAAATATAACGATGAATTTCAAATTCATGAAAATCAAGAAATTTGATATTTTTACAATATTTTGCAATTAAATTTAATGCGTTCTGTTTCAATGAACGTTCCCAATTATTAACTTTAAAATTTTCTAAATAGTAACCATATTTCTGTAATATTAATTGTAATGATTCAATTTGTAATGTTTGACCTATAAATAAAGATTTTAATTTAAATGGTTTTGTTAAATTAAGAATTTGTTGAGTAAAACCACTGTTTAAAGAATAACAATAAATGATATGAACTGATTCCAAAACATTTAATTGTTCAATTGTTGTATCTAAATTGATTATACCTTTAAAATCAACACGATAAAATATAATTGTATTTAAGGTATTTGAACAATTAGAATCTTTTGATGATAATAATGATTGATATAAAGGAAATTTATCATGACTTAATAAAATTTTTTTAAGATTTTGATGTAAATTAATTACTCGAAAGATACGATTTTTAACTAACTTATATTCATCATTATTAATACTGTTCTGATATAATATACAATATGATGGACTATCAAAATAAATATTTAAATTTTTAATATTATGAATAAAATTTGTATTTTGTAAAATTAAATCAAGAAAATTATTAAAGTCTTTATTATTGTTATAATAATGAGTACTTGAGATCTCAATTTCAAGAGTATGTAAATTTACTTCATTTTCAATAAATATATTAAATAGTGTTATATTAATCAATCTTTTAAAAACAGATATTGAAAGATTACTTAAATCTTTTAAAAAATATCTATTTCCTGATTTTGATGATCTGACAGCAACTTCAAACCACCTACTAACACAAAAAGTAATATCAAACATATTCAAATATTTTAATAACCTAACATAATTGAATAATGTATTTGAAGGTAATAAATTATCATCAATTTTGTATTCATCTAATTTTGATTTTAAATCATCATTTAAATTTAAATTATCTAAGTAAATTTCAATAAAATTATAATTTCCGGTACGGAATGAAAATGTATTTTCCCATAATAATGGAATCGCTAAACGACACCATAATCTGTTAACTAAAATGCATGAATGTAAAGTTGAAATATCATTCTGAAAATATTTTATAACTTCATATATTAATTCAGGTAAACCTCCTGAAAATATTTTTGAATATGACATTGTAATTATTGTAATAGGGGAAGGAAGATAAACAATTTTTATTGTTATGCCGAATTGGGTAAATTATATTGATTTTCGGAGTGATGATTCCGAATTTTCCGATATTGCGTAACATGTTTCAACATTTGAACATATGCAGATCTGTTATATATTGTGCCTCAGGTGTCGATTTGCGTCAGTTGTTAGCTAATGCGTCAGATGTAGATTGGTATTAACTCTGGACTTTAAATTTTTATTCATCAGGAGTTTAAATAGGGTGTGAATTTGCAAAACTATACACATATAAAACAACACGTTGAATCACACCACCTACGGGTATATACGAAGCTGCAAATTTGCGAATATTATTTAATAATGAAAATTCACGCATTTTTTTAATAACAAAAATTCTGTATTTTTTAACAAAATTAATTTCAATTTATTTAATTTATTTTACATACCTTAAGAACCGAACTGAATTTATATCACTAGTATATCATAGCTCCACTACACTATTTAACTTTTTTTTTTTTAATCTTACATATTATACTTTATATTTATTAGATTTGAATTACATAAAATTGTGTATTTACACAATTAAAGTGTGAATTTCCGAAATTTTCCACTTATATAAAATATATGTAATTTTTTAAAATACAAAATACTAAGTTTACATGTAAATTACTCAAAATTGTATTTACACAATTTTTTTAAAGTGTTGTACAGCTCCAAATCCTCTTTGGAAACTAGTAGTACTTCCCCAGCTTTTTCCCTCTTCCTGATATCCTTGATCACATCGAGCACTTCGTCTGGTGTCACGTGACTATTCGTAACTAGATAACGAGCCCTTTCTATATCTATTCATCATATCTACTACTCCTTCCTCATCTACACCCTCTATTACCGTTGAAGACTTAGAAAATTCCTCTGTGACCACCTTCTCAGTGTTAGCTTTTTGTATTTCTTTGAACAAAACTTGCGTTTGTCTATCTTTATTTACACTGCTAGCACTGAAATCAATCATATCCAATTTCAAACCCATCATTCTACACAACTCTCTTGCACTTTGATTAACGTTATTTAATCATTTCTTTCTCCTTGATATGTTCTTTGACTGCTCTTGCCACAAACTTGTCCATGTCTTTTTTCGTGAAAATGAACTCAGAATCTCTTTTCTCTTTATATTCACTTCCTGTAGATGCTCCAGTAACATTTCTTACTTGTAAGTGACTTGGTTCATTACTCACACTTGAAATAAATGTGTTAAAATTTTTCTTCTTTTGAGAGCATCTCTGATACCTCTCATAGCTAAACTATCAACAATTGCTGCTTCTAATTTTTGTTGATTGAACAAAATACGCATAAAAGAATCTTTTACCCTTAATAAAGATGATTTTAGTGAAGAACCATCCTTGATCTTATAAAACTCCTTGATTTCTTCTTCCGTTGAGCCTCTCAAACTTTCATTAATTTCTTTCCCTAATTTCTTATAATTTGTGGAAGCAGGAAACTAACGGAACTAATACATTTTATTATCAATTAAAAAATTCACACTATCTCTGCTCCTCCACTCCGCTTTTTTCTGTCCTAACTTTAAATGAATAACTATCTTAACCGATTTATACTTGAACTGATTTTTGATTGAAATCTTTTTAACTAAGCCCAAGTTTTTGAAGATAGTAGTACTTTTGTCTTCCTTCCACCATGCTGGAATGTCATACACAAGAATCTTGATTGGCATAGCACTATATAATGATACTGTATCAATTTTTTCGATCAGCAGTTGTTCAACTTGAATTTCAGTCACGCTTTTTTGTCAATTTACACCTTTTCCTTTTTGGCCATTTTTGGTGCCTAACTTTGCTTTTTTAAGTTCCAACCTTGTACTTTCCTAATTTTCTCATTTTTCTCTAATATAATTTGTTCCTTCCGCTCAGCCTCTTTCGCCTTCCGCAGCCAATATCAAAGGTCCAAAACTTCTCTTGAAAGCCTTTTCATTTCCTCTCTATAGACTTCATAAGATGTGTTGGCACACTTTACTATTATATCTTTTATATTAATTATTTTGTGCATAATGTCTTGCCTTATCGACTCTAGAAAAGTTTCTTCCACTCTGTTAATTTCGCTGTCTCTGCGTCTTTTCTACTAAAAACTTTAAACCTTTGAAGCCAGCACAAAACAACTTGCTATTTTCCTTTAGAAACCTATACCTATATTCTGTAAAATTGTATGCTGACTCCATTTTTGTGATTATTTTTAAGTGTTTTGTTAATAAACTCTTTTGTAAAACGTATTTTTCTTTCCACTAAATTTTTGGACGGAATGATTGTCAGAAAGAGTTCCCCCATATAAAATTTATAATATTTATTAAATATGAAATTATAATCACAGGTGATATCACCTCCAGTATGGTCACATGATTGAATTATTGTTGATATGGTATATACAATAAAATTAATTTATAACATCTAATAAAGTAAATTAATTATCTGTTTATAATATAACATCAATTTTTTTTTGCTAAGAACCTTGTAATTTCGTAAATCATGACCAGTTTCTTAACCTCTATACTTTCGTAATTTTTTCAGAGTGCTATAATTTGTATTAACACTTTGATTTCCTTGTTTATTTATTACTTTTAACATTTATCAAGTAATTTTTTTTTATATAACATATAAATAATATACAACAGACATGCGTGATTTAATCGCTGGTAAAGTTTAACAAATTAATCTGGGCGGGTAAGTCTGGGTTTAATCCCAGACTTTTGATTAGTGTGCGCAATCGCTTCATAATAATGCATATAATAAATCCTTATATGTTTCTGATTTTCATACCGCACATGGGATCTGCATATTGCCTAAATATTACTCCAGCACAGCATGCACCCCTTAACAGTTAACTAACTGTCTTTTTAGGGAGAATTTTGATATAATTATCTAGCAATGGCTCAAAGTAATGATAAAGGTAAAAGCAGAATATTTGATACAAATTATTCTAAAACAACTTTGCAATATAATCTACTAGTTTCTAGTAGTACTGAAGAATTTGAAGAAATAACATCAAGAAATTTGAAGGTAAATATAATATCCAAAATATTTGAAGAATTAAAAATTTTTTTAATTATTAAGAAAATTATTTAAATACTATTGTATTTTTGATATTCACAATTATATTCTTACATAAAAATTGTTTTAAATAACTTAGCTTGTAAGTTAATAAGTTATCTTACAATTTGAATAACAATGGAATTACTGATTTTTGTTGCTAAAAACCTCCTTTAATGATTAATAATACTATAGTTGGTAAGTTGTTAGTTTTTTATTTTTTACTGTATTTTGCATAATATTCCAATAATTAAATTCCTTAATAACATAATTATTTAATAATTAATTAATATAGGAAGTAAGAAATAATATTTGATTATGCTTATTAGTAAATATTTACATATAATTCAGACTAATTAAATTCTTTATTCAAATGATTTAGATTGTAAGTGACATATTTAATTTATATTTAATTACAGTATATACATTTATAGTAATATTTACATATAATTAATTAATAATTAATAATACTATAGGGTGTAAGTTATATATATATTTCTGTCATTTATATAATTTAAAATTAATAAATTTTTCATTTGAAAAATTTTTTAATAATATATGTTTGTAAGTTATAAGTTTTTTATTTATTCTATTACATATTTATATACAATTATACATATAATCTAAATTAATTAAATTCCAATTATTTAATAATAGTATAGTTCGTAAGTTATTTATTTAATTCTATTCATTATTACAATTTATATAATATTTGCATATAATTTAAACTAATTAAATTCTTTATTTGGAAATTATTTAATAATATAGTTGGTAAGTTATTTATTTAATTCTATTATTACATAATTATATAATATTTCATATAATTTAAACTAATTAAATTCTTTATTTGAAAATTATTTAATAATATAGAGAGTAAGTTATTTATTTGATTCTATTCACTATTACAATTTATATACATTACGGAAACCGGATTTCCTTAATATGCAGTAACTGTATTGTAACTGTATAGTAGTAATACAGTAACTACATAGTGCAATAGTAACCGCATAGTGAAAATATTGTAAATACGCAGTTACTGCATATTAAGGAAATTAAGTTTCTGCAATGTAATGTTTACGTATAATTTAAACTAATTAAATTCTTTATTTGAAAATTATTTAATAATATAGTTCGTAAGTTATTTATTTAATTCTATTCATTATTACAATTAATATAATATTTACGTATAATTTAAACTAATTAAATTCTTTATTTGAAAATTATTTAATAATACAGCTGGTAAGTTATTTATTTAATTCTATTATTACATATTTATACAATATTACGTATAATTTAAACTAATTAAATTCTTTATTTGAAAATTATTTAATAATTAGAGCGTAAGTTATTTATTTCAGAGTTGTAGGAATTGTACAAATTTTAATAATATACAATAAAATCAAAATAACGTGTAAATCATTGATCATCAAGAGACTTGAGAAATGTTAGATGACTTAGATCCCTTGTCGATCATGTGGATGGGCGTAATTCCGGCCTGCCGATCTTATTTATTACAGCGCATGACATCATAATGACTATTTGCAAAATTAATCATGCTATGAATTTACTGATTAACTATAGGTCAAGCGCAGACGCATTACGTTATCACAATTTAAAGTTATTTATATAGAGACATTGAATTTTTTTAAAATAAAAAAAAAAATTGAGATCACTTGATATTTTTAATCAATAAATAAAAAAAATAAGATATTTTTTTTTATTAAAATTATCAAACTTGATGTTTTTAATGTCTTGTTTATCTAGAATAACAAAAATAATAAACTTTGTAATTAAATAGCTAAAAATATTTGGAATAATAAAATGTTCACAATATACAGTAAAAAAAAGTAGTTTATAATTATAAAAACTCACGTTGTTTTAAAGAACCCTAATTAAATTATTCACTTCGATAAATGATCAACATTAATAAGTTTTGTGCGACATGCGTAATCGGAATTCATACTCTATAAAAAGTAACTTAATTCGACATAATTCAAAATTAATAACTCCCCTTTTTTTCTTTTTTCGTAACGCTTCTTTATAATATGACATGTTCAAAAATATTCTCGGGAGATTTACCTGAATTAACAAATGAAATTATACAATATTTTCAGAATGATATTTCATCATTGTATTCATGTATTTTAGTTAATAGATTATGGTGTCATTTAGCAATTCCATTATTATGGGAAGACACATTTTCAATTGAAGAACCTAAAAATTATCATTTCATTGAAATTTATTTACAATATTTAGAAGAAAAAGATAAAGAAAAATTACAAGATTATGGTATTAATAAAAATTTATTTCCTTTAAATAATACATTATTCAATTATCCTAGTTTCATTAAACATTTAAATACATGGGATATTATTTCAACTATTAAACTATGGGTTACAACCATTAGAAATTTATCAACTGGAGAAATTAGAAATCAATCAAATCAACTTGACCTTTTAAAATTTATATATAAATCATTATTTAAAATATTTATTGAAAGAGAAACAAATTTAAATACTTTTGATATTTTTATTTTTTCAAATGATGATTGTGATTATTTTAATATTGCTTTTAAATTAATTTTACAAAATCAAAGTTTCATTCATAATATCAAAATTTTAAATTTCTCCATTTATCCATTATGTATAAATATAATAACAATTATCCCTTATTTAAAATCAATTAATACAATTCCATCACTTAATTATGACTTTTATGGTTATTGTTATGATCATAATTTTAATAAAATTTATTTATCACAATCATTTAATTCCCAAAATTTAAATTATTTATTTACTTCAATAAAAAATTCTAATATTTCAAATACTTTAAAAATAATTACTTTTCGTAATATTAGTTTTAATAACATTTCTATTTTTAGTGAAATATTTGAACAATTAAATGTTTTAGAATCTATTCATATTATTGATTGTAACTCTTTAAATCCTTTTATTAAACAAATTCTTAATATTACAAAACCTTTTAAATTAAAAACTTTATTTATGAAAAAGGAATTACCAAATATTGATTTATTACAATTGTTATTACAAAAATCTGGTAATTATTTAGAAAATGTTAGTTTTGGGCCATTAATTAAGAATGAATCAAAACGACAATCACTTGAATTAATTATAAGATATTGTATGAAGATTAAAGTTTTTGAGTTATTTGGATTTGATAATCAGAATATTTATTTATTATTCAATTTAATCGAAAATATTGGTCAAAATCTTAATCATCTTTCAATTCATCATTCATCTACTAGTAATATTGAAAATAGTAGCTTAATTGTATTACAAAATTTGGGACAAATCCTACCTTTTAAATTAGAATATTTAGATTTGAATCTTACGATTGAAAATACAAGTGATTTTGAAATTTTTTTAAAAAATTCTCAAAATACTTTTATTAATAGATTATGTATTAAAATTATGATTCGTGAAGGGGATGATATTTTATTTTATATAAAAGAATATATTATGAAAAAGAAAAGAGTTAAATATTTGGTTTTTAAGGTGAATAATAATGATTTATTCTCTTTAAAAGATGAAGTAAAAGAATTTGAATTATATAATATTAAGGTTCAAAGTTATTATTCATCAACTGGTTCATTATTATTTAAGAGAACTGAAAATGTAAATACAGGATTATAAAAATCATAAATTAAATAAAATTTTTTTTTAATTTTTATATATTGTTCTATAGATTATTATAAAGTACCCATTGACAATCATACATAAGATTTATTTGATCATAACACAATTTTATCATACTCTAACAGTACCTTAAAAAAGATTCCATCCAATGTTAAAAAAATTCGTAGTCATTTTTTTCAATAGTCATTTTTTCCTTATTCACACTTCCACTCAACTTACACAAGTGCAAAATCTAACTTCTTTCTCCTGGGGAAAGAAGGATTGAGATATAAATTTTGTGATTATATAGATTTACCGTTTAGTGTATACTTCATTAACTATACAATTACTAAAAAGGGTAAAAATTCATGTATGGTTTAGTGTAATCAATGTGGTTTAGATAGGTAAATATTGCCTGGACTCTTTCTTTACGATTGTTAATAAGTTTCCAATGTTCAGGATACCAGTAAACATATAAGTTACCTAATTATTGTAAAAATATTATAATAATCATTATTGGCATTATAGAAATACCTTTTAAAAGATCAATTTAAATGAAAATACTGTACATTAAGTTAAATTTGAAGCAAAAAATCATCCAAAGTATTTAAAAAATTGCAGATTAGTTCAAAGAATGGCAAGTAAAAATTTAATAAATTAATTCTAATTTAATTTAAATTTTTTATTAAATTTGATTTATTTAATAATTTTAATTTTATTAACCATAGATAATAAAATAATTATAATAAAAAATAGTGCTAACACAGAATGTCGATAATAAAGGTAAGCAAATTATCTATTGAGCTCCTTTTTAGATAATAATTTAACGTTTTTTACCTTTGTTTCTATAGATGAAGATGGAGTACTATGTAATAATTCAAAATTACTAAATCTTCATTCATTAGAGGAACAAGATGAATTTGAAATTCCTGATGGTTTGTCTATTCTTTAATATTATTAATAAATAATAATATAATAAAATAATAAATTTTTATTTATTTATTAATTAATTTATTTTTTTTTTTTAGATTTTAAACTATTTTACAAATTTTATTGTTAGGAATTATTATTTTGTTTGAATTATTTAAACACCAAGATTAGAATATTATGTAGTTTCTTAGTTTGTAATTTAAATATTCTTTTTTTTTTTCATATTAAATTTCTTCATTTATTAAATAAAAATATTTAAAAATTTATTATATATATTACATATTACAAAATATTATGTGAACGTCGTATGACTTGTAAAATATATTAATTTTAAGTATTAACATACTATTTATTTAATAAGTATTTTAATTAAAAAAAAAGTTATTATATCTATAAATTATTTATTTATTTCTAAAACATTTTCGCATCTTTTGTACAATTCACCTTCTGTTTGTGCATTATAATTCCAACATCTAGAACATTTAAATAAAGAAGCTCTTTTAATTATAATCTTACAAACCACACCAGATAAATCAACTTTTTTAGTATATACCAAAGTATTATTTGAAATATTCTCAATCATTTCCAAAGATGAAGATATTGTTGCATCTGAAGTTATAAAAATAGATTTTAAATCTAATAATTTAATACAAAAAGGATGATTAGAAAAATAAATTAAAATTCTTTTAATGAACAATAATATGTATTAAATTACCATGATTTTGTAATAAATGTAATAATTCTGAAGAATTTACATATAATTCTACATTAGCCTCTAAAGAACTTTTTATAAGTCTATACAAATAAAAATTTTAAATGTTAATTTTTTTAAAAAAAAATAGATAAACAAATAAATAAAATCAAAATATTAAAACATACTTGTCTTTTCTGGCAGCTTCTAGCAATTGATTTACTTCACCTCTTAAATGTTTTAAAGTATTCCACTCTTGTTGCAAAAGTTGATTATTCCATTTTTCATCCTATAATTAGCGAATATAATTAATTTTTTTTATTAAAAAAAAAAAAAAGAATTAGCAAAATTAAATAAACTACGTACCAAATCATACCACCCTAACTTAAACACACTATCATTTTCCTTAGGCCTAATGCTTTTAAAACTATCATAAATTTCTTCTGCAAGATACGGAACTATTGGTGATAATGATATAGTATATATATTTAAAATCTATAAAAAATAAATTCTGATTAGTAATCTCTATATTAAATAAAAATACAATTAACGATTATAACTTACATGATAAAGAACGGTTAAAACATTTCTTCTACTTTGACTTGTTATATGATCAGCATATAATCTGTCTTTTTACAATGTCCAAAATAAAATGCTGATAACAATACATTTGAGAGATTATTTAATGCTTGAACGACTATAATTTATAATTATTAGTAAAATAATATTATAATTATTAATTATTATTAATATAGAATGTAAAAAAACAATATTTTTTAAAATACCTTTATTAAATGCATATTCATCATAGAAGATCTTAATATTTTTTCCAAAATTATAAGTTTCATGTAACATATATTTATCAATCTAATAATAAAAAAACAATAAAATTAGTTTTTAATCATGACTATAAAATTGTTAAATAAATTTACTAACCAAATCAAGTTCCTCATATTCAACTAATTGATTATATTTAAAATTATTTAAATTACCTAACATAAATCTTGCTGTATTACGATATTTACGAATATTTTCTCCAACTTGACTCATGATATTTATTTCTATATTAATATCATTAACATACTCTGATGATGCAACCCACTCAGTCAACAAATCACTGGACCCAAATGATTAGTTGAAAATGTGCCACATAGTGGCACATTTTCATCAATCATCTGGGCCATGTGATTTGTTAGACCGATATAGCAATAAGTGTGTTATTGTTAAGCCGGTTCTGACAGTCTTAATACATCTACTCCATATGCTGGCTCATTCTATTATAAATAAATTAATTAGTAAAAAATATATATTTATTATAATGTGTTGCTAATTATACTTATCTTTCCACCTTTAATTACAGTACTAGGATTTATAACATTTCCCAATGATTTTGAATTTTTTGACCTTGTTCATCCATAACAAATCCATGTGTAATTAACGTTGAATATGGAGCTTTATCATTAATGGCTACTAAATAAAAAAATTTTTAATTAAATTTGATCTAAGTAAATAAAATAAAATTTAAAATTAATTATTTACCTGCTGTCAATAATGAAGATTGAAACCATCCACGATGCTGATCACTTCCTTCCAAATATAAATCTGCAATTGTCTTGAAATCCTTTCTATAAAAACCAATAAATTTTCAGTAAATAAAAATTGAAATATACAAATACGTTGTAAAATTAAATTTATTTACTTTTTAGTTTGTTCCAAAATAAAAGTCCATGAAAATCCACTATCAAACCATACATCCATTGTATCATTTCCCTTTCTATACGTTTTACCTAAGATAATTTTAATAAAATGAAAATCAAACATTTATTTATTTGTAATTTAAATGAAATTATTTTTAAAATTATAATTAGTTATAACTACCATTATTTTTATATTCAGATGCAAGTAATTCTTGATCATCAAGTTTCCACCATCCATCTGATCCATGTTTCTTGAAAATTTCAATAATATGTTCTACAGAAGAATCTGTTAACAAAGGAACATCTGTTTCTGATTCATAAAAAACAGGAATAGGAACTCCCCAAGATCTTTGACGTGAAATACACCATTCACTTCGTGATAAAGTGAATTGTTCTAATCGATATCGTGCTATAATAAAATAAAACAAAAGTGAATTTTATTTTAATAAATTTACAGTAAAAAAAAAATATAAATATATAAAGTATCTTACCAGATCTAGGTACCATTTTAACATCCTCAAGTAATTCAATGGCTCGTTGTTTAATAGCTTCAACATTGGCGAACCATTGAGGTGTAGCTCTTAATATAATTGGCTTCTTTGTTCTCCAATCATAAGGATATTTATGCTTAAACTTTTCTTCTTTAATCAAAGTATTCCTTTTTTTTAAATATTCTATTACCGCCAACGTTCCATCTGTTAGCACCAATTTACCTTCAAATGTAGATTCACCTACTTCTGAAGTAAATATACCAAATTCATCAACTGGAAAAATGTTGGAATATCAAATTTTTTACAAGCTTCATAATCTTCCATTCCATGACCTGGTGCTGTATGAACTAACCCTAAAAAAATTAAGATCTTTTTAAGAATTGTTATAAATACTAGATCATGTATATTTATTAATTTTTTTAATATCTACCTGTACCAGATTCTTCAGTAATATGAGAAGCATCAATAATTTTACATTGCTTTTCACTTATTGGATGTATATACTGTAAGTTGTTCCAATAAGTTGCTGACCTAATAAAAAATTATTTGATTTTGTTAAATTAAATGAAAAAAAACATGTAAAAAATAGTGAATAAAAATATATAATTACCCTTAAACGTAAATTTGACATTCAATTCTGTTCCAAGAATTTTTTGTAATGCATCTAACCTTTTGGTTGCAATCATATAATTATTTTGTATCGTCAATATATCGTTATTTGGACAAACAATTGAATATTCTATATTTGGATTTATTGCAACAGCCTAAATTAAATCAATTTCGTTAATTATAATCAAAAATTAAGTTAATAAATAATAAAGTATTGATTAGATAATTTTTAAACCTGATTCGCAGGAAGAGTCCATGGAGTTGTTGTCCATATCAGTATGTATAAATTATCTTTTAATCCTTCTTGCGAATTTAAGGCTGAAAATAAATAAAAAAAAATATTATTAATTAATTATAAAATTATAAAACTTTTTAGGTGGAACATTCTCAATGTTTACTTGAATTAATTACAGGGAGCTTCACATAAACAGAATTGCTTTGGTGGTTATCACAATATTCCAATTCTGCTTCAGCTAAAGCTGTTCTAAATAAAAAAGATAAAAGGATAAATTCAAATAATTTATAGGACTAATTTACAAACATAAATTTACATTTTATGACTACCTTGAAGAACTTGAAGAAGGAGACCAATATACGGGTTTATCTTGCCTGTAAATATATCCTTTAAAAAAAAGGTTCATAAATCTCTTTGGTAAGATAGTGATAATTTCTTAGAGTCATTACCTTTCTTCATCATATTATGAAACACCTGTAACTGTCTAACTTCATATTCCTTGTCTAAAAATAACTTACTATTAAGAAAATATCATCTGAAAATGAAGAATAAGTTGTACAAATTTTTATAACCAAAGTTCTATAAGGATTTTTCCAATCTCCCATTATGCCCCAACTAATAAATTCTTTTCTTTGAATTTCTAATGCTTCTAAAGCACTTTTTTTTGCTACATCACGAATTTGTAATGATGTCAATGATGATTTATCAACGCCCTAAAAATGAATTATTGTATCAGAACTTTCTTATTATAATTAATGATAAAGCGAATAACAATAATATTATTACTCCTAATTCCTTTAATGCTTTTAATTCAATTGGCAAACCATGACAATCCCATCCTGGAATATAACTTTAATAATTGATATAGAAAACATCCATATATTTTATGTATGCTAATATTATTCAACTTACTTTACTTTATATCCATGTAATACTTTATAACGATTTATAATGTCTTTTAATATTTTATTCAACGCATGACCTTAATATAAAATTAAATAAATATTTAGCTTTATAAATAAATTAAAAAAATAAGATTAAATTGATGAAAATTACCTATATAAAACTTTCATTAGCATAAGGTGGTCCATCATGTAATATAAACATTTCTTTTGGATTATTTTCTATCTAGTATAGTTGATCAATAACAAGTTTAATATCTAAAACAAAAAAAAAAAAAAAAAGGAAAGAAACAAGTATTAAAAAAAAAAAAAAAAAAAAAAAAAAAGAAAATCTTAAATACCTGCCATTTGTACAAATCTTTAGAGCATCGATCTTGAAATAAAATTTCTCTATTAGCAGCATCAGCCCTTAATAGGAAGTTTGTTTTTGGTAATAATAAAGTATCACTATACAATTTACTTAAATCATTATTATTTACTTTACTTTTTTTTGATGATTCGTTAATTATTTTTGAAGAAAATTTTTTTAATAATAATATTCTCGAAAATTTTAAAATTAAGTTTAATTTATTAATCTAGAAGAACAAGAACTTGTCGATCAGCAAAAAAAAAAAAAAAAAAAAATTTCACAACTGGAAATAAATATTGATTTTTTTTTTTTTTTT
>QZLH01001467.1:10169-21045 GCA_003833135.1 Oehlia diaphana
ACACATATCAGGTACCCTATATGTACCCGATAGCCTTGATTTTGACCAGTAGTGATCTCTTTCCGCTGATCGCAAAAACCAAAATTTTTCAGAAAGAAAAATTTATATCTTCGTACTAAAACCTACTAATATTTTTACCCAACTCAAGCTCTCTAGCCCACTACTATGTCTGGAAACTACGCTAGAAGAGGTGGCGACAACCTTAACTCAAGAAAGTCTAGCTGTCAAGAAAAGAAAGCTCATAAAAATAGCAAGTTCTCTGATAATTCAAGTTCTAACGAACTTTAAGAAACAACCCAAAAATGTTCCCGCATTATCAACAAAGACACCATGAATGAAGATTTTGTTGCCGACACGCCAGCTGACGATGGTTTAGACGGTTCTGCTACTACCTTTATTCCTCAACAAAATAATTCCCGTAGCACCTCTCAAGAAAATACCCATGCTCTCCTCCGAATAATTCTGCTGCGCCAACTGCACCCAGCTGTAACGCATCTTCTAAAGTTGACGCGTCTATTCATGCACCATCTAACAAAGAAAATAATTCATCCCCTAATGCGTCGCCTAACATGGATACAGATGGTGGCCAATCGCCTAATCAAGTTGCTGATCCTACTCCGACTATTACCATTAATCATCAAGATTATCAAGCTGCAGCTGCCCCGAACTCCGCCACTGAAACCCTTAAAAAATTTCCTACCAATAAGGCATTGATCGATGCTGTTAACAATCTTTTTTTAGAAACTTACGAATCATACACTGGTCATGCAAAAATGACTGGTTCTGGCGATACCAAATGTCTTATCATCCACTTCCAATCCGCAGAAGCGCGAGATGCCTGTTGTAATGGTACCCATGCTGAATTCCCTGACCTTTTATTCCACCCACATGATCCTAGGCAGCTCCGGGGTGCTGAAGATCTCTGAACTATTCAAGTCACGGATATTCCCTTCTTCATTACAAAGGCTCAACTCAAAGCGTATTTTCGCAAATGTGGTAATATTATTTCCTGCCGTATGTACCTTCGTAAGAGGGTCAAGATGCAACAAGCCCGTATTGTATTTGATCATGCAGACAGCATCTCCCGCTTTACCGATCAATGGGCAGTTTATTTACTCTCGTCTTGTTTACGTGTCACTCCATGCCATTTCTCGGTTGACCAAAAAGCCGCTTAACGCCAATTCGTTGCTATGCTCTTCCAACTTCCGCCCAATACTAAAGATATTCATTTAGCTCCACTCAGTCATGACTTAGGTGCTAAAGCTGTCAACGTTCCGCTCTTGATGAACTCCTATAAACTGAAACGTTAGGCTTATGTCACCTTCTCTTTTCAAGAACTTATAAACGCAGCTATGGAACAAACTATCAGCTTTCATGGTAATGTGCTTGCCTGGGGTCTCCCTAATGATGTTAGAGGCCTTTTCCACCGTTGTAGTAAATTAGGTTGTGCCCCTACCGCTTGTCCTCTAAATCAAAAACGTGGTCAGTTCCATACCTGTGATCCTCTCTCCAAACTTAAAGACCGTTTTTACATCGGTCAACAAAATCAAAGAGGTCATTCTTCACAAATGTCACGTTCTAGCTTTCATTCTAAATCTCAAGACTGTTCCGCCTCTTATTTATGCTCTAAAGTCAACGCTCGAAATAATAATCGATCTGATCCCCACAATGCTGCTCGTTCTAACAATAAAGGCAAAGACAGATCAGTATCGTTTTCCTCTTCTTCCTGTACTCCTGCCAACAAAACTGCTCAAAAGGATGCTCTTCCTCCTTCTGCTAATGCTGATGACATACAAAACATCCTCAAATTACTCCAAAAAGTTCAGCTTGAAGTTGCTAGTGTCCGTGCATGTATCACTGCACTTGAACTTAATGACAAGAGACTTACTTCTATTAAAACCAAACTCAGCATTACTCCTCCGTTCGCTCCTATAGATTCTGGTTCTATCCCTATGCAAGAAGATCCACTCAATGTTACGGAAACTCTTATCCCTCATCCTATTGCTCCTTCTTTAGTTTCTGCTGGCTCTTCTAAACTGACTACACGTCCTATTTCTGTTGCCTCTCCCCTGTAACTGTTTCTATTCCTGCTTCTAGCGTTCTTATTAATAATCAGTCTACAATTGAAAATACCTTGGCCTCTCTTTCTGACGCCATGTATAAATTCATCGGTAATCTTGGTGGTTCCAATCCAGATCGAGCTAATTCAGCTCCTTCTCAATAATTTCATCTTCTTCCCTTTTTCCCGTTCATTTTTATCATAATGCTTTAATGTCAGACAATTTTAATCATAATATATTTGTACGTAATCCCCCCAACTCCGCAGACATATACAAATTTTCAGAACACGAATTTTTATTTTCTTCAATTCAATCATCCTCTGTCCCTAATTCTTTTAATATTTCCTCCTTTAATGTTAATGGTCTTAAAATGAATGGTCAGACTAAAATAGAACAAATTTCCAATTTTTTTAATTTAAAACATATTTTCTTTGGTAGCATCGTTGATACCCATTTATCTTACAAACAAATGAAATTTTTAGCCAAACGCCTACCTAATTACACTGTCTTTTCCTCTGAACTAGATACTTCTAAAACTTCACATAATGTTCGTTCCTCAGGTGACGTCTCCCTTTTCATTGAAAATTCCCTTGCTTCTCATGTACAGGATGTTGTTTCACATTCTTCGTGCATTTTATCTGTCGATTTATATTTTAAAGGCAATGTTAAATTGCGTATATTTACTATATACATTTCCCCTACCTCTGATGCTGCTTTAAGATCTGATACTATTGATCTTCTTATTCAACTCCTTCAATCCACCACTCAGTCTGGTTTTTATCATGCTATTTGTGGTGATTTTAACATGCATGTAGATAAATATTATTCCATTTATTTTAATCAACCTCAAGTTACTTTTAAACGAGTTCATCGTTTATTTTTTCACCTTTTATCCCATGGTTATGAGGAAATTGTTCCTGTCAATTCTTCTGACTCCTTAGGTACCTTTCATCATGATGATCAGATTACTCGCATAGATTACGTTTGGTCTTGTCCTCTTTTAAAAGGCTCTGCCCTCACCTCTTATATCTTTGATGCTCAAGATATTTGTTCTTCTGATCACAATTCTATTATAACTTATTATGACCAATCATTATTCGTTGCCTCCATCAAGAAAGCTCATGCTAAACAACAACATAGGATACATCGCATGTTCAAATTTGATTCAGTTACTCCTGAAATCTGGGAATTCTTTGCTGATAATTCGGATTCCCTTTGCGATGTTCCTACTTCAACCTTCTCTACTTGGCACATTAATCAACAATGTAAATATTTGCAATTACGAATTGTTAAAGCTGCTAATGCTACATTGCCATCTGTTACTGTTGGTAACAATTACACACCTAAGGTCTCTAAGGATTTAGAAATTTTGACACAACATTACCGTTTTCTTAGTCGTTTGCTCCATTCAATATGATTATTGTGCAAATACCCTTCAACATATTTTAATAGAATGGAACATATTTGGTCCACCCACTTTATTCATCTACAAAAAATTTTAACCCTTTATAAGAAGGTTATACCTTCTCCCCCATCTTTACCAATATCTTTAACCTTATGTAGGCATGACAATTTTAACTCCTTACTGAAACTTCTTCAAGATATCTCCAAAGCCCTTTACGGCCTTCATCTTCTATAGGAAAAAGAATTCCAAGATGCTTCCATTCGTGCGCATTTGGATGATAAGGATAATAATTTTAAAACTGACATTTCCTCTTTATTGATTCTGCGTTATCTCGTACCAGACGTTATATTACTTTAGATCGTGTCTTTATTGACCATCCGACATAGCCTAAACTTTTAATGGACCCCAAAGATATAGATGACGCCGTTGTCAACCATTTCCAAAACTTTGTACCTATTAAATCTACACCTCCTGCCGATACCTCTTCTTTGCCTAAAAGATGGTCTTCAGCTTATCATCCTATGGATGATGTAGACGCTTCAATCTATGATTCTTTATTGAATCCTCCTGACCTTAAGGAATGGTTGTCTACAGTTTCTACTATGCCTAATGACAAAGCTCCTGGTCCTTCCATAATTACCTATGAAATGCTCAAGTATTTAGGCTCTATGGCTTCAGCTTTAGTTTTTATTCTGGTCCAATCATGTCTTCGAACTGCTAATATTTCCGATCTCTGGTGTCAAGCTATGGTCTTTCCTATCTTCAAACCTCACGAATGGAAATGCCAACTTAAAAATACAAGACCTATTACTTTACTCGAAGTGATTAGAAAATCCTTGGTCAAGCTCTTCTACAATCGTCTTACCTCCATTTTGGCTTCAAATGATGTCCTCAAAGGTGATAACTTCGCTGGTCTTCCTGGTGGTTCTTGTCACGACTCTATTATCACTCTTGAATCCATTATCCATGATACATATACCAATAAATTACCACTTTGGATTCTTTCCCAAGATATCTCAAAAGCTTTTGACTCAGTGGATCTCAACATGTTGCGTTTCGCTTTAGAGCGTATTAAGCTGCCCCCTCAGCTATTAAATTTATTTTATCTCTTTTTATGAAACGCTTTAATCGTATTTTCACTGCTCATGGATTTACTCCTGCTTATCGGGTTCACATCAGTATAGACTAAGGCGAAGTTATTTCTCCTCTTTTATGGATTATTTATATAGATCCCTTACTTACAGTACTTAAGAATGAAATGGTGGATCCTTATATCCTTTATGCACCTTTCCTCTCTTCTCCTACTATCTTGAATGATTCTGAAAATTTACGAATTAATAATTTGGTCTTTATGGATGATTTCACATTAATTTTCTCATCAAAATCTGGAATGGAATCGATGCTTTCAATTACTGAAGAATTTTATGCAATTAATAACACATCAGCTAATCATAATAAATATGTGTTGATTACCAACTCGCTGCCATTGTTGTCACTTCCACCCTCCTCCTATTACATTTAACTTACAACTTTCAGGGTTAAATCAAGTTCCTTCTATTCCTATCACACTTATTTCTATGAATAGTTCCTTCCATTTTTTAGGTGTTTGGTTCAACATCAATAACTTCTGAGATTTCATTAAGAAACAAGTCACTCGTGAATGTAATTCCTTCGCTACCACCATCCGCCCTGCCAAGTTATCAGTAAAACAAGTTGTTTACCTCCACAATACAGTTCTTATCCCAAAACTTGAGTACCAAATGCAAGTCTCCCATCTTTCTGAAGCTGAATGTACTACGGCATCTAAATATATCCGTTCTGTGGTCAAGCATAAAGCCAATTTTTCTCGTTCTCTCCCAGATTCAATCTTATTTTCATCCCATGCATTGGGTCTTATTAATTTATTCCACCATCAATTACAAGCATATCTTACTAATTTATTTTTATTAGCTAATTCTTCTTCTTCTTTAATCAAATCTTTATTTTTGTATAGATTACGTTTAATTCAATATAGATTTCTTATTCCCATTTCTCCCCTTTTAGTTAAGGATTGGTCCATATGGTCTCGTATGTTTTCTTTTAAAAAGGATTATATCGCTAGCACTATCGCTCTTCTGGCTTTATCTCCATTTTAATTGTCACGTTCGTTGTCCTCAAACATACCTGATCTCACCATTGCTGATGGTCATACTTCATTATATGAAATTATGATGCCAAAAATCTTTAAAGCCAACCTTAAACGTCTTCAAAAAAAGCAATTATTTTACCTTTCCCAATTTATCACTTCACAAGGCATCCACTTGGTTTCTTGGACTGCTTACCTCTCCACTCTTGTTAGTAAAAAAGGAAAAATTACTCCTCATGGATGGTACAAAGATATTCAAAACCAAGTTATCATCCCTAATTCCAACAATTTGCTATTGTCTCAATATGCTTGTGAAGCTATTCCTTCAAATATCAAACTTGCTCCTGTCCTTGGCACTTCTCAACATACCATGAATTGGATTGTCACCACCGATGATGATGGCTCTCCCATCTTTGGTAAACAACTCAAACAACAAAACCAAACCTGTACTATTGTACATTGGACCTCCGATTGTGTTGCTTTTCCTGGCAATATTATCACGCTCCACTCCTGTACCGGTTGTACTTTACATAAACCTGTCGCTTTTACCAAAAGACACAAGACGGATATGGATCCTTTATGCACTATCTCAAAAATTTACCTTTTTAAATCTTTGATTTTATCTACAAGCAACGATCGTATTAGGCATGATACCACCGTTATCACATCGCATCTTACTTAGGCAGATATTGAAGATTCTGTTTGTCGTTAGAATATTAAACCTGATTTCTCAAGAATGGAAATGGCTCCTGCACCTGCTCCTGTTGACGTTTCTTCTGACACATCCGCTGCTTTAGCTTTTTCACGTTCATTATTATTAGCAACTCCTCCAGACAATCATTATCGGTTTTATACCGATGGTTCTCTTATCAACCTCAGCACTCCAGACGTCTCGATAGGATGGTCTTGGGTTCAAGTTCTTGATGGTCAAGGTTTTTTCAATTCCATTGCCACCTATGCTCATGGAATTATTCATAATTGGCCTTCCTCTACCTGCGCAGAAGCAGCTGCTATTTACGCTGCCCTTACGGTTGCTCCTTCTTCCTCACGTGTTTCTATATATAATGATTCACAATCAACTATAGATTGCCTTCGTCTATGTGCTTCTTTTTCGTATTCCAACAGTAGGATTTATTACAAAACTACTAATTTTGAACTCTGGGCTATCATTGAATGAACTATTTTCTCCAAGAATCTTGAAGTTACCACTATCAAAGTGCAAGGTCATTCTGGAAACTTTTATAATGATTACACGGACTCTTTAGCTAACTCAGCTCATACCGCATCTTCTGCAATCCTTATCTCTGAATTGGGCAAAGTGTCAGCTCATGATTTCGTCCTGTTATATGATGATATCCCTTGTGAAATTAATCCAAGAAAATTATTTAAAAATTATTCACAAGTCCTATTTATGCAGCAATTAATGCGTTTGACGCATTTTAATTTTATTCCCTTTATTAATTCTACAATTGCAGATTACGTGGTTGATTGGGAACAGTTTTTATTAAACTTCGAGCCATCTCATGACGCATCTTTTACCAATTATCACGCGTTTCAATATCACACCTTCAAATATAAGATGTTCTTGGAAGATTTACCTACCCTCGAACTTCTCAAGAGAAATCGCCCGACTTATATAGTGAACTTCTTATATGTTGTTCCTGCCATGACCACAAGGAAGATTTTATGCATCTTTTTATGTGCAAAAGAAGACGTGCCTCTATGGGCCAAATTTCCTCTCATACCTAAATCACTTGATCTCTAAACTCCAAGAAGCTGGCGATCTTATCAAAAAAGATCCTTCTCTGTTTATTGACAAACTCAAATCTCTTCCTTGTTGGTCCTTTTCTTTTACTAGTTGGGTTTCTTATAGTCTCGTTCGTGGCTGCCTTCCAAGACAATTTATCGATTTATTTAAAGAATTAGGCATTTCTAGAATTTTCGCGATGAGAGTTATCTCTGCAATCCATAACAATTTTGTTCGTAAATTTAGGAAACGAATTTAAAATCCTCGCTCCTATGAAAAATCAAGATGAGAAGACGTGATAGGTATCATACAGAAAATCAAGACCTCACCACAGCCAAAGAATTTGCCAGAATCCATGTACTCACCTTTCTCAACTTTACCTCCTCCGATCCAGCACGTGACCTCTGATGTGAATTATTTAAAGAACTCGATGAAATATGTTTTGCCTTAATTTAAACATTATTCGAGTTTTATGGGTCATCTAACGGTGCTTCTTTCTAACAGCTTTAGCAGGGTGGTGTGTCGATGTTAATCGTGGGTGCGCTACTTGTTGGATTGTAAGCATAGTTGCCTCTTCTTAGGTTGAGATATATCTAGGCGGGGGATTAGGATAGTTTTAGTGTTATACGATTTTTCTTTTAGATTAATTTATAGCTTTATTACTATTTTGGAGACTATATAGTTTTATTTTTTGTACTTTGAATTTAATTTTTATTTTTGATAGTTCGATTAAATAAATTTAATAAAGATAAAGGCTACTATGCCATGTTTGCCTTGCCTTAATTTTGACCAGTTAAAATAATAAAAATTTCCTACGAAAATAATACGAAAATAATAATAAAATAATAACAATTTCCTATAAAAATAATACGAAAATGATAAAAAAATCCAATCCACAATTCCACAAAAAAACCCATAATTTTCAAAAAAAAATTCATAAAAAAACTGACAAATCAATCTAAAATTCGAAAAAAAGTTAGTATAATAAAAAAAAATTGAAGTACAAATTTGTAACATTTGTCTGTTTTATCTTCTGTTTTCAGCGATTCTTCCATTCCCGTTGGTTCCGATTCTTCCATTCTGAATCTTCTATTACCGCTATTTCATCCATCTTTACCAACACTTCCACATCTTCCACCATTATTAGATTCTTTTCCGTCTGAATTGGCATCTTCGGCTCAGAAAAATCTGTGTTTGCTGGCGTATTTTGTTCTATATAGGTCCAATTTGGAGCACCTCGTGAATGACGAAAGACGATATTATATATCTCATCGGCATAATTTTGTGTTCGTATCAATTGTGCAGATTGAAGAGAGAAAGCATATTGGTCCAATACATTTTGTAATAAATCTATTAACTATTATTAGAAAAAAATCAATCCTATTACAAAAAAAATAAAACAAATAAAAAAATAAAAAATACAACAAATAAATTATCGAATCTCTTCAGATCTCCAAGACGGATTATAAACATTGATTTGTCTTTTACTGTCTGGTTGCTTCTCATCTGATTCAGAATACTCTGGAGAGTGATATCGATTGTCACTTAAATATTCAAAAGTTCCTTTTGATCATAATTCTCCAGCTTTTTATCATTTTTGTCAAAAAGCAATTTTACGCCTTTAATTCTACGTGCCTTTTTCTATATTTAAAAGTTTCGACAAATGATGAGATTTTTATTTTTTTGAAATAATAAAGAAATTATTTACCTCATTTAACTGATTGTTTCGATGTAGATGGCGATTATCTTTGTCTAAAGTGCCGCATTATTTATATAACAAGCACACTCTGCGATGTTTATATAAAGCGGAGAGCCAAGACTTGACTTACCTGTATCATGAAGTATACCTTGGCTTCATCGCTTCAATTAGTCGAGGTATAACCTGTCGAAGAATTTCATCATTTAACTCACTGGTAAACTTTTCATCGTATTTTAATTCTAGTTCAATCGGAAAAGTTTTTAGAATCATCTTCATCTCGGCCTAAATTATACAAAATATCAGTTTAGCAAGCGTTAAAAGCATACATTGAAAGAGGATTTTTGGACAAACTCTAGCTTCTTCTTCATCTACTTCCATTTCATCTTCAGAATCGCGCACAAGATTTTTTCCTTTCCTACGCTTTGTTAGTCATTAATCCTCTTCAAATTCGATATCTTGAAGGTCAGATGAATGTCGGTGATGCAAGCCATCATTTTTCTGACTAAGTATATTATTATACGATTATAATTGGCTAATGTCTAGCCATAGGTCACGCAACTCGCCATTTGCATTATCAAGTTGCCAATTTAATTTGTTGATTCTTCCCCGTAAGTAGGCATTTTCTTTTCAGAGATCATACGTTTTTAAAAAAACGTTAAAGTCGACTAGAACTTAAAAATGAATACAAAAGTCAATTGTAGCTCACCATTTACATCTCTAGTCCAATTACTACTATAAGATTCATGTATAATTAGCATTAATTCTCTCCTATATGGTTCAGCAGTGCGTACATTGCTTCTATACGGTTCAGTGGTATGTGTAATGGGCATTAATTCTCTATGTATATTGCTTCTATACGGTTTGGTGGTACATGTAATGGGTATTAATTTCCTATGTACAGTTACATTACGAATTGGTGGTACCATTTTGCTTTGTTGCGAGTATAAGCTGAATGGTACCACTAAGCGAAATGGCTCATTGTCTTTCAAAGCTTCTAGTATCGACGTTTGTTTTTGAGTTTTGGTAGAACTGGAACCAGAAGCTGCAGATTCCTATTTTGATATTTGTTTTTGAGTTTTGGTAGAACTGGAACTGGAAGCTGCAGATTCCTGTTTCGATGCTTATTTTTAAATTTTGATAGAATCGGAACTGGAAACCACAGATTCCTGTTTTGACGCTTGTTTTGAGTTTTGATAGAACTGGAACCAGAAGCTGCGGATTCCTGTTTTGACGCTTGTTTTTGAGTTTTGGTAGAACCAGAACTGGAAGCTGCAGATTGTTGTTTTGATATTGACGTTTGTTTGGGAAAATCAGAACTTACAAATTCCTGTGATGAAGTTTGTTTGTGAGACTCTTGACAATTTTTTTTGACACTTTTTTTTCCAGATCGTTTCATTCTTTATAGAGATTTTAATAAACAGAAGAATAGTAAAATTAGTAAATAAAGTAGAACTTTCTTTCAAAATGACGAAAAATATTTGATTTATATAAAAGTTGATCAATATAAAAATGTACTAGTATTCACCTGTTAACTACGTTAACAGTTAGGGGTAAATCTGCTTTTCAATTTTATTACTTAACAATTCTTAAAAAAAAAATTATTTTTTAATTATTCTTTGGATTTTGCTAAAGATCACCATTCACCAGTAATGATTTTCACTAATAGTGATTTTCACTATACGTAAATTTAATTGGTTAATTTTTTGCATTGTGATACAATTTTTATTTTTTAGTGACTTCAAACTATTTTTGTTATGGCTCTTTTATTTTTTGCCTAATAACATAAAGATCAATAAAAACATGAAAATCAAGGATAAGATTAAAGGGTAATTATATCCCA
>QZLH01001468.1:0-21728 GCA_003833135.1 Oehlia diaphana
TTATATATACTTTATTATAAAGAAAGAGTGGAATTTTTTATATTTTATAACTTATACTATTTTTCTAGGGTTTGCTCTGCAGGGTAAAAAATATATATATATTATATATATATATATATATATATAAATACAAAAAAAAAAAAAAAAGAAATATGGTCATATATAGGATTATTTTTAACTTGCTTTATTATTTTTATTTTATTTTACTTTAACTTCTATATTTACTAGTTAGATTACAAAAATAAGGATTCCTTGGTCTTACAATACTTTTACTATATATAATATATTTGTATATGATGTTATCAAACTGTTTTCCTAGGTTTACTCATTATTTGAAGTTTAGATATTAAAAAGCTCTTTTGACAAATTACTATCAATTTTCTTTTTGTAATACATTGTTATACTTGCTGTGAAATTATTACCGGAATCACATGACTCGATATAATAAGCTTCTAATTTTGTATAAATGTATCTAAAATATTTTCGATCTATATTGTTTTAACCAAGTTCATTAAATCTATACTAATATAAAATTAGTTTACGGTTTTTACCATTGATCTACACAAAGTTAGAAGATACCTTTTGTTTGAAAGATCTCTGTCACAGAACAAATTACCAGTGGAAATTACAAAGAATAGCCTGATATAGAGTTAAAAAGTAGAATTTAAAGAATAGAAATAATTTCAGGTTTTCTTTAAAATAAATTAAAGTCCCCCATTACGGTTTAAAAGAGCGGAAATGGATATATCATTCTAATTCTCTATATCACATTCTTTGCTATAAAGTTCGAAAAGAAATTTCCGTTTTTATTTTATTAGCAAATGAAATGAAATAGATTATATAAAGTGATTTTCTTTTGCATAATCAATACTGCCTTTACCCCTTTACCCAGGGGTTGACTTATTATTAGAGAAAGTGAAATTTGAAAAAGATTGGCATATTAAGTTTATTATACATCAATTAAGAGAGAATATTTTATGATTAGTTAGATTAATTCAGCCGCCAAAAAAAATTTTGACATGTTACAATGGAATATCAAGCGTGAATAACTATATCCGATATTACCTTTGTATATAGTTTAATAAGTAGCTCGAATCCAGATCAAGGCGTTTCGGCCGGATAATTTGACGGATATTGGTAATCACTTGGAAATCGGTAGAATAATTGTGACGGCTTATTTTTACCGAAAATTAGGGTAAAAAAATTCCCGCACCGCAGATTTTATAAATGATTTTCATGATTTCATCATATAATATAATATTTTTTAAAAATTAATAATACTCATTGTTTATCCCAAAAAGGAAACGATCCTACTAGTCTTTTCTGATCACGCAATTTCTTACAGGATTTATGTCATCTATATGATTACAAATGACGAAAAAAAAATTATAAAAGCAACGTCGAATTTTGAATTCGTTAAAAAAAACCAAATTTTGAACTTATTTTTCTTTTCTTCAAATAAATAAATCAATAGAATAATTTTTTTATTAATTCTTTAATTAATAATAATTAATATGGCGCCAAATTTTAAAGAAAATGATAACAATGCTAATAATTTATACCAAGACAAAGTAAAAGAACTTGGATTTGGTACTAGAGCTATTCATATAGGACAAGAACCTGATCCTAGTACTGGAGCTGTTATTCCATCAATTTCTCTATCTACCACATATAAACAATCTGCCATAGGTGTCCATAAGGTAAGGTAATATTTACTTAGTTCTTCTATTTCGAGTATAAAAGGAAGGAAGGAGTTAGAGATTAAAAATCTTTCGTTTTTCAATTGTATCCCTCATTCTTTTAGGGATATGAATATTCACGATCGAATAATCCAAATCGAAGTGCATTTGAAGAGTCAATCGCATCACTCGAAAAAGGAAAATATGCACTTGCATTTTCATCAGGTAGTGCAGTAACGGCGACAATAGTAACATCAATCGGTACAAATGGACACATAATTTCAGTAGATGATGTTTATGGAGGAACAAATCGATATTTTACTAAAGTAGCAGGAACTCAAGGAATTGAAGCAACATTTGTTAATTTACACGATCCTAAAAATATTGAAGGTGCTTTTAAACATAATACGAAAATTGTATGGATTGAAACTCCAACTAATCCAACATTAAGACTAGTTGATATTAGAGCAGTTGCTAATATTACACATCAACATAATGCGATACTTGTGGTAGATAATACTTTTATGAGCCCATATTTTCAAAATCCACTTGAATTAGGAGCAGATATTGTAGTACATTCCGTTACAAAATACATTAATGGTCATTCTGATGTTGTAATGGGTGTTGCTATAATGAATGATGAGGAAATTTATAATAAAATTAAGTTCTTACAAAATGCCATTGGAGCTATACCTTCATCATTTGATTCTTGGTTAGCAAGTCGTGGATTGAAAACATTACATTTACGTATGAAACAGCATCAAGAAAATGCTATTATAATTGCTAAATTATTAGAAAAGAGTGATAAAATTGAACAAGTTATTTATCCTGGATTAGAAAGTCATCCACAACATATATTAGCAAAGAAACAGGCAAGAGGATTTGGTGGAATGTTAAGTTTTAGGATTAAGGGTGGTTTTAAGGAAGCAAATGCTTTCTTACAAAATATTAAAATATTTACTTTAGCTGAATCTTTGGGTGGTGTTGAAAGTTTAGCCGAACATCCTTCTAAAATGACTCACGCTGGTCTTAGTGAAGAACATCGTAACGCTGTTGGTGTCACTGATAATTTAATAAGATTATCCATCGGTATTGAAGATGTTGATGATTTGGTAGGTTTATTAAAAAATTAAAATATATAATATGATAATAAATATAATTTTTTTCTAACGAAATTCACTTTTAATTTTGTAGCTGGAAGATATTCAACAAGCATTAGATATTGCTGTACAAGATTAATATAATATATAATTTAAATAATTGACTGTAAAATTTTAATAAATAAAAATAATAATAAAACAATAATAATTACTATAATACGTTTTTTAAATAATATGCTAAAATAATATGCTATATTACCATTATACACAGATTCCTTATTAGGAATTTCCATATTATTAAACAGGCCGAAAAATTATCCTTATCTGTGCTGACGCATTGGGATTACGTATTACTAAATTTCTGTAAATTTCTGTGAAATTATGTATTTGTAAACTGATTTACACATGAATGACAGGTGGAATTGCGTTCAGATTTTGAATATAAAAAGGAACTAATAATTAGATCGAATTTCTTATTTTTATATTATTATTATTATTTTCTTCTTGATAACTAAACATAATGGCTCCTGTTAAATTATACATCTATGATTTATCTCGAGGAATGGCAAGAGCTCTTTCAATGGGTTTGGGTTTTATGGGAAGACATATTGGTAAAATTTTTTTTTTTTTTTTTTTTGTAGGAAAAAACCTTATAAACTTGTTTAATTTATTGATTTTTTTAATAAATTTTTTAGATGGAATATGGCATACTTCAGTAGTAGTTTACGGTAAAGAATGGTATTTCGGTCTTGGAATACTTAATGATATTCCGGTAAAGTTACAAATTATATAACATTTTTACAATTTTTATTATCTCATTTACCATTAAAATTTTATTCTAATAGGGTGGAACACTTCTTGGACCGCCTTTAGAAATTATTGAAATGGGAGAAACAGAAGTTCCTGAAGATACAATTTTAGAATATATAAATGAAATAAGACCAGACTTTACTCCCGATAAATATCATTTATTGGATAACAATTGTAATACCTTCTCCAATAAGTTTTGTGAATTATTAACTGGACGTAATATTCCTGATTATATCATAAGTGAGTAATTAATTATTTTATTGAGGTTCTATAAAAGTAAAAAGTAAAAAAAAGTGAAATAAATACTAAAGAGAAATATTTATTAACAACAGATTTACCCGCCGATTTTTTATCAACTCCAATGGGAAGACAATTTCGTCCTATGCTTGAATCCATGTTTGGACCAAGTAGACACCCTTAAATTGATTATATATAACACATAAAATAGTAATATAGAAATTATACTGTATATCATAGAATAGAATATATAATGATTTTTATTATACGTGAATTGATAAGCCACTTGTACTACTTGCTATTTGTTTGTAAAACTTGTATCACACTTAACAATTTTTCCTTTTTTTTTTCCTTCCTAATATAACTCTCAAAGGTTAAACTCATTTACAATCACTTATTCGTCCACTGAAGCTTTACTTTGACTTTTTGTTTTCAAATAAATCGTAAGCTGTATTTCTTGCCAGCTTTTTATTAATTAAGAACTGAAAAATTTTAAAATTTTTGTTATTTTTATATCTCTTATTTTCCGTATAAAAAAGATATATAATTATGGTATTAGGTAAAATAGTTCATTTTGCAGCTGATGCAGTACTCGTCTCTGCTGTATTAGCTGGTATTAAACGATCAACTGGATTATCGTGAGTATACCAAAAAATCATATTCTTTTAGTGAACATTTTAAGAGAAGAAAGACAAATATTTTTTCTTTATTCTGGTTAAATAAAATTTTTCTTTAAATAAGAATTTTATTTTTTTTTTTTAGGGTTGCAACACATAAAATTGAAAATCAAGAAATAAAAAGTGCAGTTGTTAAATTTTTAAATGTAGGGGAATGGGTCGTGGATCAAAGTATTTTGATTATTAGTAATTCCTCTTATTTTGAACGTAAACGATAATACAATTAGTTCATTAAGAATAATTTTTTTTTTGTTTTTTTACTGCGAATTATAATTTCTTGGAAAATTTCTAATGAATAATGCATAATAAAAAAAACATGATACATGGGGAATCATTTATATTTAGTGTTGATTTTGTTTTGAATACGTAAATATGAAAGGATTGAAAAGTTGAGTTTTTGAAGAAGCAAATCGTTTAATTTGACTATAGTTATTATAATTTTATTAAGTTTATTTATACAGTATTTCATATTTTATAACACAGTTAAGGAAAAAAAGAAAACGAGAAAATAAAATTTTTTTTTAATTAATATATTATTTTAACATTTTAACAAATACATATATATGTATTTACTATATATATATATATTTATATATTTATTTATTTATTGTATCTATTCTAATTAAAAAAATTCTATTTATCACTTGGAGGAGGTAAATCAGTTTTATAAGTATTTTCTTCTAATAACTTCTCTACTTCAATTTTAACTTCTTCTAATTCTTTTTCATTAATAAATAAATGTGTATCATCTAAATCTTCAATTATAATTTGCTTTCTTTCATTTAATTTGTAAATCACTTGCTTAACCGTTGAATCGCTAAGAAGTAAATAAAAAATGATTTTTTTTAGTTGCAAAAAAATGCAGTTAAAAATGGAAAAATCGAAAAAAAAAAATCTACCATTTTATAATGACGCCTAATAAAAAAAAAATAAGTTCATATTAGAAAGAAAAGATCATTGTATTTTATTTTATTTATTTAAATATACCTTTCAATACTTTAACCATCTCGAAAGTTTAATTCTTTAGTTTTTTAATCTTTATAAAAAAATATATATATATATATATTATTAAAACTTAAATTAGTTAATAAAACATAGGAAATTAACATACTTGTAAAAAAAAAAAAAAAAGAGAAACACGTAGTTTATAATTTACATCCCCTTACATTTATATCTTATTTATACCTTATTTGTATATAATATTAGTTCATTCACGTAATTCAGCCAACTCATGCAAACATGATATCGTGTAACATAATCATACATATTCACCATGTTTTTATTATAAAAAAATTATTTACTTTTCTATTCCTCCTTTCCATTAATCCTTCGAATATCATCTTTGGTAGTTTCAATTTCTTTAGTAATATACAAGTACTCTTGTACAATTTGTTCAAATTCATCTCCAATACTTTGATATTCCATTAATTTATTATTCAATCTTTTTAATATTGTACTCTTCTCATTTTCTTCTTCAATCAAATTCTTTTTAATTACATTCAAAGATTCGACAATTTGTTTATCATAAATATTCGTCAATGCTTGTAATCTAAGTACCTTTAATTTTAATAATATAGATTTAACAAGATCACTAAAATAATCATTAAAAATTCTATTTTTTTCAAATTCGTGACGAAACTTAAATTCTTCTGTTAAATTCCATAGTTTTGCTAATATTTCTTTCATAACCTACAAGGAAAATTAAAAAAAAGAAAGTTAAATTTATTTTTTCTAAAGTGTAAAAATAATAATACTCTCAAAATCTTACATTTAGATAATCTGTAATACGTTCTCCTAATCGAATTTGATTTTTTACAATATTAATTTTAGATATTCGTAATTCTTCAAGTTTATGATTTAATATCTTATCCAATTGAGATGCCTTAGCTGCCAACAACTTTGGATTCGTATTCGTTACTAAACAGATATAAGAAAAAAAATAATCGGTTTATTTTTCAATTCTCGCATACTTTATAAAAAAAATTATGAAAAAGGTGTACCTTCCACTGTATAATAAAATTTCGCAATATCTTCACATTGCCTTGTTAATTTACTTTCAACAGAATTTAAAATAAACTCTTTAGAATTACTTTTACTTAAATATTCTAATTCATTCTCTATGCGTTTAATTAATTCTTCTTCTGTTAATCCTAATAAGGTCGTCGTTACATTTTCTGTTTCTACTTTTTCGACAGAATCAAATATGTAATTATTTTTATCTAATGATAAATCTGTTGGATGAAAGTTCAAATATTGTTTTGACTCTGCAAAAGATAATACTTCATCTAAACTTTCTACTATCTTTATCAACAACAAACGCGTTAATATATATAATATCTTCTTTTAAAAGTATGTATTTAAGAACTTTACCTTTTTGTTTTCTTTATAATTAATTTTATTTTTCAAATCATTTTGTAAAGATAATTGTTGTAACACATTATATAAGGTCAAATTCTCTAAATATTCTGTTCTTTCTTTAATAAACTCTTTCTACATACAAGGAAGAGAAAATATTGTGTCAGCTTCCTCATTTTTTACTTTACTCGTACACTTTATATACCTGATCAATTTCTTTTTTCAATGCTTTTGTGGTTCCGTCAGGTGCCAAATATTGTGTCGTTAATTGTTTATATAAAACTGCAAAATTTGGATTAGCCGTTAATAAATTTTGATTTATTTTATCAGACATTATCGTTTTTCGTACTGTAAGAAAAACAAAAGCTCTAATATATAGGTGTTGATACTTAGTTTAAACTCATGATAAATTGCTTAATTTAGTTATTGTGGGAAAGTGTCGATTAATTGGTGACATCATACACGTTATTAACAATTAATTGTGAATTTCTATTTATTATCAAAAATTTTCAAAATTTGACAAGTTGCCGTTTTCTAAATTATTATTTTTTTTTTTTTTTTTTGATTTCTCAAATTATTTATAATACAAATATAAAAACATTTTCTTAATAATATTATAAAATAAATGTTACTGTGTTGTTATCGTTCTTTTTTGATTTTATTCATCAACAAAAGCATCGTAAGTGTAAGCGGACGATTGATCTTCTTCACCATGTACAACTTGGTCTTGTTGATGATGTTGATTATGTTCTTCATCGTCTCCAACAAAAGCTGCAGCTGCAGCTGAAGATGAAGATTCTCCTTCTAAATTAGTATCTGACATGGCTGACGTCGTCATTGATATTTCATTATCATTATCCAATCTTTCTATGGCAGTTTTTACTACATGCATCATTTTTGGATCTAAATTAAATGTTGTAGTAAAATTTTGTAAAGCTTTCACTTTATCGCCCATTGCTTTGTATATTTTTCCCATCAGAAAATATATTTTAGGTTCTTCTGGCACAATCTCCTTAAGTCTTCTAAGTTCAATAAGTGCACCCTATTAAAAAAATATAAAAATTATTTGTTATATACATTGTATTTTAGAAAAAACGAACCAGATTAAAATATACCTCATAATAACGATCTTTATACAATGATTTCGCTTTTTTGAATATAGCTAAAGGTGTCTGTGGTGTGACTAGACAAGCACGAACATAAAGTTGATGCGCATCATCATTCCTGCCCATTTTTTCATATACCTATCAAATTATAATTGTTAAATCAACGTAAATGCCGTTAACTTAAACGAAATATTTTAACTTACCTTTCCTAAACAACACATTAGAACGGCATGATTTGGATTAATTTCCATCGCTAACTTATAATGAATTTCTGCTTGATCTTTTTTATCACAAGTCATATAATAATTTGCAAGTCCATATCTATAATTAATATTATATTTATTAATTAATACTATCTTATAGTCAAATTTTCATACTCAACCACTTACAGAGCGTTATAATGACGTTTATTTGTATTCAAGGCGTTTCTAAAGTGCTCTTGAGCCTTTTCAAAATTCCCATTAGCCATACTCTCATGACCAGATAAGGTATGTGCATACGTAAATTTTGGATCTAATTGTATAGCTCTTTGGAAACATTTCAAAGCTAGATCATGTTCTTGCTGTCTACTGAAACAATTACCGACAGCACACCATGCTTGCGGTGAAAGTCGTTCAAATTCGACTAATTCATGTGCAAGTGTACTTAATACTGTATCCTTACGTAAATGCCATAATGTAGTAGAAAATATTTCCATATCTTCTAAACGATATGGTTCTAATTGACGTGCCTTTTGAAAAAATCGCTCGGCCTAATTTAAGTATCAAGATTAGGATATATAAGATTAAAATATAAACATTGACTAATTTAACTTCAATGTTAAGGTTCTTACCATAGGATAATCAACCATTTCAAAATATGCTTTCCCTATATGACTTTGAACCCAACCCGTATAATATTGTGACTTGGGAAGGTTTGTAAAAGCATCTATAGCTTTCGCACATTCATATTGGTTTAGGTACGCATAACCTTTAGCTATCTTCTGTAACAATTCCAAAACTTCATGTCGATTTGACTTCCAATCAGTATCTTCCATTTTTTCATAATTATTATCAGGATCTAGCGTAGTTTTTTGCAAAGCTTCTGTCTAAATAATAGAAATCATTCTAAAATTAATGTAAGTGAATAAATTATTAAAATCAAATAAAGAAAACTTTTGCTTAATAATACCACTTCATTTTCTACATTTACAAGTGATCTTACATCTTTCCCTAGCCGATAACATTTATTTTCATCATCAAGACCCATTAAACTTACATCTTCATTCCCAATACGAGATCGTTTCTTTTCCCTATTATCTGATGCAGGTGTCGAAGTTAACGGTTGCGCAGCATGCTAGTATTAAATATATGTCGATGTAATTACTTGATTTATTATGAGGAAAATTTATATGAGATCTCACAACAAAAGTTTAATAATCATTAAAAGAAATGCAGACACCAACCCTTATCATAGAAGAAGGTCGAGTTCGTCGAGTAGGGTCAGGAGTAATCTTATCGCCATTATGTGTCTAATATTCTCAATGAGACGCGAAAAATTTATATTAGAATTATTCGTAAATTATATTCATTTGCAAAATAAGTGGATAACATGTAAAAGAAATTTCTTTTGTACCGGTTTTGACATAAACACTTGTGAGTTGTATAATTTATCAGAACATGGACTTCTGTTATTTGTAAATTTTTCAGTCTTTGGCTGGAATATTTCATCAATGTCTAATTGAGTTGATTTACCTGTAATTCATAATTGATAAAAAGTTGGGTTCATTCTATAATGTTTTAATTATATTTCGTTTAAATCTAGTTAAACATACCCATTTGACATAAATTTTCAAATGCTTCCCACATAAATGGGTTTGTCTTTATGCATTGAACGTAATATTGGGCAGCTTCGTCAGGACGACGCGCATTTTTACACAAAGTTCCCAATAAACATAATACAGAAGCTAAATCTGGTGTTTGATTAAGTTTTGTTGTAGAATTGAATGAATCTAATTATCAATTATAAAACCGAAATAAGTAAAGTTTGTGTTAAAATTCAAAAGAATCTATACACATGTTTTACCCACCCAAAGGATTTCTTGTTTCTACATTACTTATTATTGTCAGTAGTTTTTCCTTGCCTTCCTCAGATTTATCCAAATCCAGACAACATTTTGCAAATAAATATTTGCATTTAATCGAATGGGCACTATTCAGAAGGTTATATGCAGCTTTTCGTTGACCGCTTCGATAATAACAAGTTGCCAGTAAAAAGCGCGAATTCTCATTAGTTGTGTCCTGTGCATATAATCTTTCCGCGAGAAAAGTTGCGTTCTTATACAAGTAATTTTCCAAAGAATTACATATCATGTTCTCCAGCGGCATAAATGAAAGGTGATTTATATTATCTGCCGTCATATTGAAGAAATAATACTTTTAAACAATTTAATAAAATTAATTAGCGATAAAGCTAAAAGCGATCGCAAAGTTTAAAACGAAAATTACTGCAAATATGTGAAAACTTTTTATATATCAAAAGTCACGACTCACGACATAACCCAGTGTTAATGGGATGATTGATTGGCTGGACTTACTACCTCACTTTCTCACAATAGTCTCACAATGCAGGTCTTTATTGGCTGATCGGTGGATAAAAACATGTTTGAGTATCACTGATTGATCAAAATTGCAGATTAGATACAAATACTGCAGTAATTTTTTTTTAAATTTTACATTTTGTACAAAAAGTTACAAGAACTATGTACTCATGTATATATTACTATCTGCCAAAATAAACTTTACAAATGTCATAATTTAACAAACAATAATAAAAATATGTCTATACATAAATAAAAAGAAACAAATTTTAAAAAAGAAAAACCATATGGGGATAATACTTAATACTCCAAATTATCCGGTTTTTGCAGTTGCACACGTTTGTTTATGTCCGTTTTTCCAGTCTTTCTTTTGACATTCTTTAGAGCAGTAATTTACATTAGAACATCCAGCACAAATCAACAATTTATATTTCTTTTCTGCATCTAACTTTTCATTTAAGTCTTTTCGTGTTTGACTACCACAACTGTGACATTTTTTTTCTGATTGCTGTTGTTCACCATTAGGATGTGAAGTAAGAAACTTTTGCAGGATTGCTAATTTTTCGGCGTCTTTCTTTGAATCTTTTTCAACTTTGGTAGTTTCTTTGCCGCTCTTTTGTTCGAAGAGCGCCATCGCATTACGTTTAACATCGGATATTTCAGGAATGAATGCAATACGTTTAGCATCGATCATATCAGGAGTGTGCCCATAAAGAAATTCGTATCTCTTTTCCGCTTCTTTAGCTTTTTGGTAATAATTGTATGCTTGTTGGTAGCGCAAATTTTGCGTAACTTGATTCCGATTTCCCGTTGTTAAACTAGTTGCATTTTGGCAAGTAAGAGCAGCCAAAGCATAAAGAGCGTGTGAATAAGAAGCTGAATCTTTACTAGCCTTATCAATATAAGTTTTGAAATTACGAGCAGCTTCTAAACGATCTAAACGATCACCCTGTGACATGAATACAAAACCTTGAATGCAATAAGCATCGACAAAATTGGGATCAAGTAATAATAAACGTTCAAGATCTTTGATACAATTTTTGACGTCTTCAGTGGTGAGGTAACACAAGGCGCGAAGATGGTAAAGACGAGGATGAAGTTTTGGTTCAAGTTGGCTGAGGGCTATGGTCAGAGTCTGAATGCAGAATGGATACTGTTTACCATTGAAAAGGAGCCAGATGACCAGTATAAGAGACCTTTCAAAATAATTATTTTTTCCAAGTGATTTGCAAGTTGTGAATTATCATAAATATTTAAAATGAATTAATAACTTTTTATATAACACCTTCGTTACTATAACTTACTCTCTTGTGAGATGATCAGGATCGTCTTGAGCTGAATAATCTTTTTTTGCTTTTATCACTTCCAATTCAATCGCGTTCTTTTCACTTTCTGTTCCTTCATAACTTAATTTAATAAGTTTCTCATATTGTTGAGCAAGTGACATAATTCGTGGTGACATTTCGGTGGCATTGTCATCAATTAAAAAAGCTTCAACAAGATATTTGGTCGCCTCTAAAATTTGTTGTCCATGAGCTTTTAGAGTTTCGTCATCAGAGTCTTCAGGAACTTTAGATGCGATTTCAAATCCCTTTATAAATAACTCCCTGGCTTTGAAATACTTTAATTATATCGGATCAAACAATTAATAAATTATAAGATTAAATTACGCGATTAAAATTAATTCAAATAAATAATGCTTTTGAGAATACCTCTTTAACTTCGGGGTTATCAGTCTCTTTTCTCTTGTTGCGTTGTTCCAACAAATCATACTCTTGAAACCTAACAGGCTTATCCACCGTATCTTCAACGTGGTTTGCGTGACCATGATCGTGATGATCATGGTCGGGATCGTGTCCATGAGCATGTCCATGGTAGTCATGCCCGTAATGGGAATGGTGGTGGTGGTGGTCGTGGTCGTGGTCGTGATTGTGGTCGTGGTGGCTGTGGTCGTGTTCGTGGTCGTGTTCGTGGTCATGTTCATGGCTATTTGGAATTTTCTGATGCGTGTGGTCCTGGGTTTTTACTGGTTTTATCATAACTAATTCACAACTTTTGTAAAGAAAGTGGCTCGAGTACTATAGTTGGTCTAAGACCTGAAAATAAGGATTTTTGGAAATTGTATCTCCAACTGAACATTTTGTACAACAAACAATTTTGACTTTTTTAGTTTTCATCTTTTATAACTACAATGAGTATCAGATGTGAATGAAAAAACATTTGTTTTTATCAAATTTAGGAATTTAAAAGCAAAATTTCACTTTCATATACAATATATTAATTTAGACGATACTATGAAGTTAATTAAGAAAGGAATTGAAAGAGATCGCTCGGTAAAGAATTATCAATTAGCTTACTATGTTTAAAATATTCTTATTAATT
Organism: Oehlia diaphana; assembly: GCA_003833135.1. NCBI lineage: Eukaryota > Fungi > Glomeromycota > Glomeromycetes > Glomerales > Glomeraceae > Oehlia > Oehlia diaphana. Next base: position 12,925 of record QZLH01001468.1, read on the forward strand.
GCCAAACTATTAGGGCTTTGTAATTCTTTACCCTGAAGAGCTTGAAGATATGTGGCATGTTTATAACCTTATTTCCGTAGGCGACCAACTTAAAGCTACGACAATTCGGTAAATATTTTCTTTATCTATTTGTTTTTTCTATTTCTGTAATTAATTCTATATGTTCAGACGAGTACAGAATGAAAGCTCTACTGGCACAGTAGAATCACAACGTGTTAGATTGACATTAACGATAACTGTAGAAAATATCGACTTCGATCCGCAAGGGGGTCTATTGAGGATTAGAGGAAGGATCATCTCCGAGAATAAATATGTGAAGGTGTGTGTCGTATGTTGATAGTTTCTATACATATATATATTTTTTAATAAATATATTATTTTAGATGGGTACATATCATACAATCGAACTTGAATTGAATAGAAACTTCACACTTCTAAAACCAGAATGGGATATAATAGCACTCGAACGTGTGAATGAAGCATGCGACGTTACGAAACAAGCGGATGTCGCCGCTGTTGTCATACAGGAAGGTTAGTATATTCCTTAGAAGTCATTTTCTAGTTCAATATTGATGATTCGCGATTTTTAGGCCTAGCAAACGTTTGTTTGGTTACGCAAAATATGACAATTGTTAGACAACGAATTGAACATCCTATTCCTCGAAAAAGGAAGGGTTCCGTAACAAATTATGAAAAGGTATCTATTTATTTAGACAAAATATGTAAAAGTTCTTTTTATATTTTACATTTTTTTTTTATCTATATATTTAGGGATTGCAAAAATTTTTTGATCAAGTCATGCAATCTATTTTGCGTCATATTAATTTTGAAATTGTAAAGGTCGTTATTTTGGCTAGTCCTGGTTTCGTTAAGGTAGTAGATTAAGACAGAGTTTTAATTTATTACATTATAATAAATTAAAAGATAATTAACTTTTATTGAAAAAGGATCAGTGCTTTGAATATATCTTTGCCGAGGCAACGGTAATATCTTTCAATCCATGCAACAATCTATGCAACAAATTCAAGCACGAAATTTAAAATCACTCTCTTGACTCTCTCTTATTAATATGTTTATAGAAACAAGATATCAGACAATTTATTGAGAATAAATCAAAGTTCGTTCTTATTCACTGTTCTTCCGGTCATAAACATGCATTACAAGAAGTATTACAAGACCCTTCCATACAGAAACAGCTCTCTGATACAAAGTATTCACAGGAGGTTTTAACACTTGATCAGTTTTTCAAAATGCTAAATGATGAACCTGATAGAGCTTATTATGGATGGGACCATGTAAGAAAAGCTGGTGAGAGAGGTGCTATCAGAACTTTGTTATTATCAGACGAGTTGTTCAGGTAATATATTAACTTGTTTTATATATTTTGATATTTTAACAAAATAATGATAATTTATAGATCTGCGGATATCTCTACCCGTAAGAAATATATTGAACTTGTTGAATCAGTTCGTGCCATTGGTGGCAAAGTGCTGATTTTTTCAAGTTTACATGTTTCGGGAGAACGTAAGCTATTAGGCTTTCTTCGGAAAAAATTTCGAATTGTATTAAATTTATTCAAAAGCGCCAAATTGTCTTTTTTTATAGAACTAAATCAACTTACTGGAGTTGCAGCAATATTAAACTTCCCTTTACCAGAAATTGAAGAGGAAGAAGAGGAAGAGAATGAACAAGAAACCGTAGTTGAAACGACATAATTATCTTTTGACCATTGTAACTTGAAGAATTTCAATATTAATGAACAAATATTTTGAGAGAATCCAAAATGAAGACTTTCTTCTTACAATATTCCAGTAAGTTATATATCTTTGAACCTTAATAATTTTCTTTATATAGAAGAATGTTATCAATTTATATGAGCATTAAATATTACAGAATGTGGTACTTACGGCAAGTGATAAGACAATTATTACAGATCAACAAAAAATGTGAAACATATTTTTTAATCATTGTAATCCTTATAATCTTTGTATAATTATTTATAGTTGTAATAAATATATATATACACATATAATAAAATTGCATTCTTTCTTCTTTCAGATAAACTTAATGAGTATAATACAAATGATCAAAAAAGAAAACATTAAAATAAAGTAAAAAATAATTTCACCAATGTAATAAAAAAACTAGTCTTAACCTGACCTGAAAAAAAATTTCAGAACAGATTTATCAATTAACCTAACTCATTTGAAATCTAGCTTTTACTGATACTTGCTTGAATTTTCAAATTCTTTAAAGATTTTACCTATAAAAAAATTCATCTAAAAGAAATATAATATATACATATTTAAGTTAAAATTTATATCTGTTAAAATATAAAATATAATTAATATTTACATAAAGTATTAAATAAATATTTTAATAATTTACCATATATCATAGGCTATATTACTTTAGGTATCTTGCAAAAATTGGGGGTTTAATCCCATACCCCCAAATATTAAACAAAACTTAAAAATTACATTTTTTGCAAATATCTCATGATCTATCAGTCCAATTTAGATGATCTTTTTTATTTTAAAAAGCTCATTAAGAGTATAGATAAATGAAAATACCCCCAGATACTATAAAAATCTATGAAATTTTTCAAGAGAAGTATTATATATGAGGGATACTATAACCTGCAATATATGGTAATTTAAAAAATATACAAGTATACCATATAGCAGCATAATTTGAAGTACTATCAGTTACAATAGAAATAAGATTAACTTCCATTTTATTAATTTCCTTAAATATTATTTCAAGTTTTTTAATAACTTCTTTTCATTTTTTTAATTCACTACTTACATCTATTGCTTTACTTTTAAAGCTTCGTATGAGCCAGCTTTTCAAGCTGAGTCGAACTGAGCCATGATTAAATTGGTTTAGTAACTCACGAATCAACTCAAAAATAGCTCAAGCTAGTAATAGACTTGGTTCAAAAAACTCAAGCCAATAATAAGCTCAGCTTAAAAGCTCGAACTGGCTTGTAAGTTATTATATAAAAAATGTTGCAAAACATTTTTGTACAATATATATTAAAAACAGTTTGCAACATTTTTTCAATATTTTAATTAAAAAACGTTGCAAAAATATTTTTTCAAAGTATTATATTAAAAAAAATGTTTCGCAGCATTTTTTTTCCAATATTTTAATAAAAAACGTTGCAAAATATTTTTTCATAATAATATATTAAAAATATTTTGCAATATTTTTTTTTTAATAAAAACATTGTGAAAATATTTTTTTTTTTAGATCATTTTAACGCTCACCATATCACGTGATATTTATTATTATATTAAAATTTAGTAAAATTCACCACATCAAATTTTTTTGTGTTTGAATAAACATGTAAAAAAAAGTTTTTTCTATTGACCATTTAAGTATAAATTTTAAAGTTTTATTGACAAAAAGTTTCTTTTTAAATTACAAGAATATTAACATAACTTCAATTAAATTTACACAAATGATATGGAGTGATGAAAACCGATATGGAATGATATGAAGCGATATGGAGTGATGAAACCCGATATGAAGTGATATGGAGTGATAAAAACCGATATGAAGCGACATGGAGTGATGAAAACTGATATGGAGTAATGGAAACCGATATGGAGCGATATGGAGTGATAAAAATCGATATGGAATGATATGGAGTGATGAAAAATGATATGGAGCGATATGGAGTGATGAAAACCGATATGGAGCAATATGGAATGATGAAAACCGATATGGAACGATATGAAGCGATATGGAGTGATGAAAACCGATATGGAATGATATGAAGCGATATGGAGTGATAAAAAACGATATGAAGCGATATAGAGCGATATGGAGTGATGAAAACCGATATGAAACAATATGAAGCGATATAGAGTGATGAAAAATGATATGAAGCGATATAGAGCGATATGGAGTGATGAAAATCAATATGAAATGATATGAAGCGATATGGGGTGATGAAAAATGATATGGAGCGATATGGAGTGATGCAAAATGATATGGAGCAATATGAAATGATATGGAGCGATATAAAGTGATGAAAAGCGATATGGATCGATATGGAGTGATGAAAAATGATATGAAACGATATGAAGCGATATGGAGTGATAAAAAATAATATGGAGCGATATGGAGTGATAAAAAACGATATGGAGCGATATGAAGTGATGAAAAATGATATGGAGCAATATGGAACGATATGGAGTGATATAGAGTGATGAAAAGCGATATGAAATGATATGGAGTGATGAAAAACGATATGAAGCGATATGGAGTGATGAAAACCGATATGAAGCGATATGGAGTGATGAAAACTAATATGGAACGATATGAAGCGATATGGAGTGATGAAAAACAATATGAAGCGATATAGAGCGATATGGAGTGATGAAAACTGATATGAAACGATATGGAGCAATATGGAGCAATATGGAACGATATGGAGCGATATGGAGTGATGAAAAGTGATATGGAATGATATGGAGTGATGAAAACCGATATGAAGCGATATGGAGTGATGAAAAATGATATGGGAGCGAAAGGGATAATGATAAATGAAAAGGATAATTAAAAACAAAGTGGGAGCAAAGGGAATGATAGAAAAATAAAAATACTAGCAATAAAAGTGAGTCTTACCTTAAACTTCTTGAAGTTATTTAAGTTATTTGAAATTGTTGTTTTCTGAAAAACAAGTTAACAAGTTAACATAAGAGAAAAAAGAACATTAACCTAGCGAAGCAATAAGAAAAAAAAAAATCTTACTTTAAGAAGTTCCAGTAAAAGCTAGTCATTTTGAAAATAATACTACAAGAAAGCAAAAAACAAAATATGCGTTACGTGTTTGTGTAATATGAAATTACCTGGTGAATTTCACCGGAGTAAATTTAAAATTTTAATGCATTGCAGATCAAGGTAAAATTCACCCCGGTGAAATTCACCAGAGGTGAATGTAAAATTAATCCTTTTTTTTTATATTTTAATAAAAAATGTTGCAAAAATATTTTTTCAAAGTATTATATTAAAAAACGTTTTACATTTTTTTTGATGTTTTAATTAAAAAATATTGCAAAAACGTTTTTTCTTAATAATATATTTAAAAAAATGTTTTGCATCATTTTTTTTAATGCTTTAATAAAAAATGTGAAATATTTTTTAAAAATAAAGTTTAAGACTAACTTGGCTTAGCTTACTTTAGTTCAAGCCAAAATCTTTTATAGTTCAGCTCATTCTGACTCAGACCAGAATTTTTTTTGAACTAAGCTGAACTAAACTGTAGCTCGATTCAAGTAAGGTTGCTTATTAAAATTTAAGGATTTAGACAAGATGATGTTTCACTAAAAAGCGAAATTCTGCCAAAACTATATCAAAATTATATTAAAAAACTGTTGAAATTCTGGAAAAAGGTGAAACTGCTAAAACTTATTATAAATGCTGAAACTGCCAAAACTCTGCCAAAACTATAATAAATCTATAGTAAAATTTTAGTAAAACTAATTGTAAGATTTTGTAAAGGTTTAGACAGGCAACTTTAGACTTAAACCAACTCATACGAAACTTTAATTACTTTCCCTTCTGATATAATAAAATAGTATCAAGAATATTTTGATTTAACACATTAGTCCATACTGGTAAAAATGATTTATTTTACACATATCTTACATATATTTTACATATATTTTATATACTGTATATTGGATACTCAAAATATAAGAAAATCATACACAAATAATACACATATTATACACACATTGGGTACTTATATATAAAGTTGCCTGCCGAAATTCTACAGGCTATTGTCGAAATGTCAAAACTAAAACCTGTCGAAATGCCGAAATGCCGAAATAGTTTCGACATGTCAAAATTGTCGAAACCTAAAAATATTACATTTTACGTAATAACTCAGCATCCAATGATCGTAGAAAGATGCACCATAGCTCGTTAGAATCGTCTCATAACGACGAGTCGAATGGTGGTTAGATCGTCTTTCTACTGTGCAAACAGTCTTACGACTTTATCTTTTATTAAATTTTATAACAATTTATACAAAGTGAACAATATAACAAAAAGAAAATATGAAAATAAAAATAAAAAATAAAAAGAGTAGCTTCATAACTCATACAAATAAAGAACACTAAACTAAAACTAAGTTAAAGAATAGAGACTATATTATTACAGAGTCACATACCCCAACTTTACCCGAAGGCCAGTGTGAATCAACTATCCAGCATGTCCCAAGATCCACCCGTTACCAGAAAGAAATCCTAAGACGAAGAGGCTGAACTGTTAAGCGGCGTAGAAAATCCAAGTGCGAAAACCAAGATCCACCTCGAATTATAAAAGAAGAAACCCAGTCAACCCAGGAATCAAGAGAGACCAACGCTATAGAAGAAGAAGAAATACCAGAGGAGACTGAAAAAGAGGAGGAAACCGAACGTAAAGAGGACTTAGAGGCGGCAGAAATACCTTGGGCAGCTTCCCAATGGTGGAATAAAATATTATGACACATCCATATTTCTACATAAAGGCTATAGTGGAAATCACTGAACAGTGGAGTTAAAATGTTCAGGATTGCGGTAAAGGAAAAGAATTTTTGTAGAAAGCCCGTCAGAGAAGTTGGAATAAGACCACGAGTGAGCCAAAGACAAGATTGAGAAGGAGCAACTACATTCCAACAATCTAAAGAGAGAAATTCAAGTCCAAAGGAATCAGGAAGCAAAGAAGTAGAGTTCGCAAGCAGAAATTTTTCAAGACAGGAATCACGAAACGTATTCATAAGAAGTTGAAAAGTAAGTTTCGGGTTGTATTCCAGAAGGAAATACGGACAAGTTTAAAGATGGTCTAAATCTTCAGGAGCTGTATTACATTGAGGGCATAGCCAATCCGGCGAATAAAGATAAGGTTTACGCCGTTGAAGAGTGGTCAAAGTAGGTAACATATCCATAACAACTAACAAGCTTAAGACGAAAAGCCTAAAATTCAGAGTTGCCATTCTTGTGAGAAGAAAAGGCCTTCATTTCCGAAAGCCAATGATAAATAAAAGCCCAATCGAACAAATCTGGAGAGCCAAGAGATGAAAAACGGTGAAGCAAGCTAAAGGATAATAAATTTTTTGCTTCATAGATAATTTTAAAGAAGTGTCGAATATTTATATCCACCGGTAGGTGATTAAATGACAAAATACAAGGAGCTGAAAGGCCAAATGAAGGAGTATATGACGGTTGAAAAGATAAATGAGCAGCTTTGGCTAAAGCATCAACTTGATTATTGAGCGAATTTGTGTGGTGGGCAGGAACTTTGTCAAAAGAAACAGACAAATTCTTATCAAATACTAAAGAGCATATAGAAAGCCATAAAAGATGACCTGTAAGTTTCAAGAGTTTTGGAGAAAACGACGCGTTAACAAATGAACTCCATAAAGAAATAAGCTGTTCACAATCAGTACAAATTGTAACTGAAAAATTATGAGGAAGAGAACGAAAGCCATCTAATAGTGCAAGAGTTTCTGAGCGCAACGCTGAAGGAAATGTAGTAGGAGGGTAAAAAGACGAGAATTCTAATATAAAATTATCGTCGTCGAGAGCGATCCACGTACAGGCAATAGAAGGTGAAGGATTAGTACGTCCATCTAAATAAGAGCCATCGGTATACATGATACTGGTAGAAGAAAGCAATAACGTCAACAAATCCGAGTCCAAAAGCGGAACAGGGTTGGTCATAAGGACACCAGATGCATGCGAGGTGATCAAAGAAGCAGCATATGCCAATGAAGTGGAGAGTTTAATAGGCAGCCTAGAAGCAAACACTTTCTCATTTTTCGACGGATATCAAAAAACTGAAGACAAAGCAACTGGAAAAAAGCACTGTTCAACAGTATAACAGCGTCGAATAGCCGAATGGGAGGAATATTTAGGAATGTTACGAGAATAACCAGAACAAGGGTTGACACGAGTTTCAGATGGAGAGTTGGAGAGTGGAAGCCAGTGGGACATGACAGCAAAACCTTTTTTCAAATAAGTGATATACACACAGCCAACAGTTATAGATCGGGCACATGAATCAATAGAAATAGCCCATTGTGGATGTAAACGACCATCAGGAGTATTAGTGTCTAATAAAAGAACAGGAGCTATCACAAAAGAAGGATTAATAATATACATAGGTAATAAAGAGAAAGAAGAAGAATCTAAAATAATATTCTGTAAAAGAAATTTGAACCAATTAGGAATCCGCCCTTTTTTTCTAACGACGCCTAAATATCAAAGATCAGTCCATGATAAAAGAAACTTTTCGCAAGGGAAGCTAACTGAGCAAGAACAAAAATATCTAAATTTTTCCAAAGTCTCCAACTCAAATCAAAAAAACGAGGTGGCATAATAGTTCGGAGCGGTATAGCAGGTTGTAAATCTCTTCTCAAAGGCTGGAAAGACAAAAACCACATAACATGCAATCGGGAAGAGAAAAGCAAAGAATTGAACAAAGAATGCGTGCGCAAAGAAATGACACGAGACTATAGAGACAAATCCAAGGAAGTAGGACAGCTTTCAGCACCAAGAAAGCCTTGAAGATAAGAAATGGCATGATTGGCAAAATCCTGATAAAACGGGGAAGTAAAAATCTTTTGCCAAGAAGCAACATAGGCCGAGAGGAATCGACAAAATGCATTTTGAACGGAAAAAGGAAGCTTCAAATATAATAAAGCTAATGGCGTAGTGGAAGCGAGTCCAGCTTTGCGACGGATAACAGAGAGCATAGGAGCAACCATCTGCTGAATAACAATCTCAGAAAAAAGAGAAGTTTGAAGC
>QZLH01001469.1:7162-19070 GCA_003833135.1 Oehlia diaphana
TAAAGGGTTAAAATATTCAAAAATATCAATTTTTATTTTTCTCAGTTCATAATCTACTTGCTTGACTATCAAGTCAAAAATGGGTCCTTTTTATAAAATTTAAAATGGCAATTGGTGTAAAGAACTATGTAATACGAAACATTACATATATCCAGTTTATACTCTTATGATAGGAGTTCATCTAAAATGATTAACTCTTCCTAATTTGTAAAATCTAATTGATCGTCCTATTATTTGGCACAATTAATGATCTACATCTATATTCTAGAATTCTTAACTGATGATCTGCATTACTGTTAATACTTATCCTAATTTACTGCGCCTTACATATTAACTATTAGTCGATTTCTGTATACTACACTGCAAATATTCCACAATTGAATTGCGGTACTTTGGATATTTGCGGATTTGCGGAATATTTGCAGAATTGCGGATAATTGCGGATTTGTGGATCTGCGGATTTTAGATTTAAAAATCCGCAATGTTCCGCAATACCGTAAATCGCAATTATTCCGCAATTACATATTTGCGGCACCATTCTTACTTACAATTATTGTATCAGCAAAATATTTACCATTTACAGCAAAGTAGAAGGGATATAGATCTGTTAGAATTTAATTGAGACAGACTCTATGAGCGATATGAGAAATGAAAAAACAAGATCTAAACAGAATACCAGAATAATTTAAATTTGCAGTGATAAATTTTGGTGCTTCAGAATAATCCACTAATTAAGTAAACATAGTAGGAATACCTTATCCATATTTTGATTGGAATGATAATATCTCAGACTTTCTTGTGCAACTTAGACTAGACTTACAGAATCAGGGAATAGGTCCAAATGATAATCTAGCAGGTCCTCCAACAGGAAGAGATAATGCAATAGACATTTAAGAACCTGTCAATGATGAGATTACTACAAAGCAGAATTGATGGGAGTTAACTAACTTACTTGATAATACAGAGTAGGCTAACTAGTTGTAGTAAATGGCAAACTGTAGTACAGATAAAAGCTAATGCATTAAATGAGGCTATTGGCCAACCAGGAAATACAATAGTCAAGTTAAGAGCTGTAGAAGATGCTTAAAATGAAGACTGGCATATAGCAGGTGGCTGTTCTATTAATGCTTCTATAAATGCACCAAATGCTAATGCTGAAAATACAGTAGTTGTAGCTGGTACTCAATTTGGTCAAACTATATGATAGTTAAAAACTCATTTTCCTATAGTAGAAGAGGAACTTCAGGATTTGATGTATAGAACAATCAAAAAGGAAAATATAATTATAAATGAATTATATAGAAAAATATTATGTATAGGTAGATGAGCCAATTATAGACTTGAAGAATTACGTAAAAAGTTCTTAGATGTCTTATTACTTTTATAACTTGAAAAAGCTGAGAATATTAGTGAATATTTGCCATTAGATGAATTGGCTAAAAAGCTTTATAAGATAGAGTTACACTGAATAGCTAGACATAAAAGAGATAAAATATTTGATCCACTAGTATCTAATTAAATATCTCAGCAAATATATGAACCCTCACCTGTTTTAGCCTTGCAACAATAAGAAATATTTTTAGAAGATATGCAAAAAGTAATTCAAAATGCATTAGTACAATAAAAAACTGAAAACCAGGCATTAGTAAAAAAAGTTACAGAATTACAATCTCAAATGACTCAACAAGTGCAAGTACCTGCTTCACAAACAGTCAAACCAGTTAGACAGCCAAGAGGTCTACCATCTTTATTGAAAATAAAGGAATGTTTCAAAAATTATTATATATCAAAATACTTAAAAGAAATAGATTTATTAAGTAAGAAAGATTTAGATACTGATTATTCTATAAAACCTTTTCAAAGACCTCATCCACAGCAAAATAATAATTCCACTAGATTTGATAAGATCGAAGAAGAACTTGAGAAAACTCAGAATAATGTAAATCAGTTAGATGGTCTATTTCAGAAAAAAACATACATACAAAAATATAGAATTTGTAGAGAAACAGACTATAGCAAAGGAAGTTGTTCAAATAGACCAATAGCTCAATCTAATTTCACTCAGTCATATTTTACGCCTCTTACATTTACAGTTCCTCCCAATTCAGATAATGATGACAATGATAATGGGATAGTTATGAAGAAAAAATAAAAAAGTGGTATAATCTATATATTGATAAAAAAAAAACAGGTAAATGAAAAGTTGGCCGGTAATATTAATGTGATCTCACCTCTAAAATCTAGCCAACCTGAAATATACGATCAGCTATTGTCTAAGCTCTCACCATCAATACGAAAAATGTGCTTATCTTGAAAAGTTTAGGAAGAGGAATCAAAAGAATCAGATAATTGGTTATCATCTTTACAATATCTGAATGCTAATATAAATGACTTAACTATTTCTGAATCTTTTTTAGATACTGGCAGTGAGTTAGGTAGTTTAAATGATCCAGCAATCAAAGTGCTTGGATGGAAGGCTGATAAACCATCTAATTTTGCCATAAAGGGGGGTCGTCTAAAGTGGAGTCAAATCACATAATTCGATATAATATGAGTAAACTAATTTTTTTATGAATCAAGTTTAACATAAACTTGAAAATTATAAAATAAGTGTATCTTAGCCTGCTCTACAAGTTTACTTAAGGTTAAAAAGTAGATTTTGAATACTGGTTTTCACTAGCAAAAGCTTTTTTGCTGATCATATCTAAAAATAGATAGACAAAAATGAAAAGTCAAATAAGGGGAGTGACACATATTACATAATTATAGATTTTTTATGAAGCCGGCCCCCTAGTTAGATTATTATTCACGTGATTTATTAAATAATATAATCATTATTAATAGGTATTGTTCTTGATTTCTTGATTTATTCTCTGACCTTAACGCAAAATAAAATAAATTGATTTCTTGATTTGAAAAACCATTCAAAGAACTCAATATAAAATGAAAATTTATTTAAAAATTATATCTAATAATGAAAATTTGTTTATAAGAAAGATGACTGTAATATAAAATTGAAAGATTACTTTATTATGTATATGAAAGTATTTTTTAAATGAATATTTTTATAAAATTTGAAATGATTTACAAAAAAATTGTGATCGTAGTTCACCTAATGTGACTTATTAATACGCGTTTTATGACACGTTCTTCAGCATATTCTTTGGTCTTTAAACATGCAGACTTTTCTAACTACACCAAAATACAATAAACTTTATATTTATAAAACACCTATAAGCCAATACTAAAGATTTTGCAATGCTTTTAGATATCATCATATGGTAAATACAAAAAATCCTGTATTTCCAAAAGTTAGTCTTTATATAGAATATTCTGAGGCGTGAAAAAAAATTCGACATAAATCTCAAGAAGAGATCGAAAATAAAATTAGAGAATACCTGGCAACCAAAATTCCAATCCAAAGTTTTTTACAAATTAATCAATCACAACCCAGTCGACCTCAAAGTTCAAAATTCACTCAGGTTAACCAAGTTGCCTTACAAAGACCGATTGAAGAAATTATTGTAGCTGATATTACTCCACCTCCTAATGCTGCTGCACAGAAAAAAACCACAGAAGTCATTAATGCAACCAACACAAAGCTTGCTGAACCTCAACGGATTTATAATTTCACTATAGATTTGGAGATTCAAAATAATTTGATGGAACGTATGGCAGCTCTCAAGTAAATTCTACATAATAAAAATAACAAGATTAAGAAATTGAAGCGTCAGGCAGAATATCAGCGAAAATGCAAGGCAAAAAATTAAAACTCTTACAAGAGAATAAAGAAATAGTACAATATGACGCACCTGATCACCCATTCTTTTTGTTTCAATATCCCGATTTACATGAGCATATACATGAATATATTGAGTTTGGAGCTGTGGATAAAAAAAGAAGAAAAGAAGTTATTAAAGTTAGGACAATTCATCATCTTCGAGAGGATCTTAATTCGAAATATAATGAGTATCTTTCTCGCACCACCCTCAACAATTATTTGATGTCATCTCGATCAAATATTAAAGCAGCAAAGACTTACTATCATCCAGCTATAATTGCAAACACCTCTATTTCACGAAATGAAAGGAACGAGCACATCGATGAACACTACTGTCTTGCATCTATGAAAAGAGTAAAACAATTTGCAGCTGTATTTCTGACTCACTCTGTTATTATTTTTCAGGACGATAAAGCCAAAGTTCCTTTTGGTATTGCTGCGGTTAGAAGAATCTTTCAAACCATACAAAGTTTTCAAGAACCAGTTACATTACCTGATCACGATTTTCCAATTGGCATGCAACAAAAACTTATTCCATCAGTTTATTTACTAATTAATCTGAGTGATACGAATGATACCTTTTGTAATGGCCAACTTTCGATCTTCATACGTTCACAATACCAAGTTGATACGAGCTCTGAAACTCACATGAATGATCTGGATTTGCTAACTCAAGATAGCCGTTTTGATAGGATATTAAAAGTTGATAGCCAAATAAAACCAATCTGGATTCTTTTAGTTGATGGAGGTCCAGACAAAAATCTGCGACATATGAAAAACATTCAACAATATTGTAGAATGTTCCAGGCTTTTGACCTTAATTATCTTTCCATTCAGACGTATGTACTTGGCCAATCAGCGTATAATCCTGTTGAACGTAGTATGGCAACGTTATCACAAAAACTGGCTGATATAATCTTGCCAATCAATAAGTTCGGTTCTCATCTCAACTCTCAGGGCCAAGTTGTTGATTTGGAGCTTGCAATGAAAAACTTTCGTTATGCTAGTGAAGCTTTGTGTGCTCTTTGAAAACGTGATCCTATTTTCAGAAAACCTGTCATCACACAATACACTGATCAAAAGAGTTCTCTATTCGGTAATGTTATATTTTCTGAATCTGAAAAAGAAAATATCAATGAATCAGTTGTGCCCTGGCAGTGGTTAAAAAATCACACAAAAATGTGTCAATACTCACTTGACATTAGGAAATGCAATGATCATTCTTGTTGTTCACCTAACTGTTATGAGGAGGCAGCCATTCTTCTTGTAGAAAATGATGGTTTTCTCCCACCTGTGACAAAAGGAAAAGATGGGCATTATTTAAATCCACTTTATATATTAGAATATTACGACAAGCTCAAAATACCTGGATATGATGCCCACTGTCCTTCCATTAATATTAACACTTATAGTCATCTTTGCTGTTCCAAATATAATGCATACTTTTCAACACTTTCTATAGTTGCTCAACATAAGAAAAATTAACATCCAAAACGATGAGAAAGACCTGCCAGGAAAAAGGCATTTACTAATTCTGTCGATGATTTTTCAGTTGTACCTGCATGTAATGTACAAGTCTTAATCATAAATGACCGAGAAGTACTATCAGGAGGTGAATAAAGACATGAAATTTTAAAATGGAGGAATTCTGGGTTTTTTTTATGAAAAAGTTCATTTTATAAAAGAATTAGGTTTATACGAAAAGATAAATTTTTTTTTTTGAATAAAAAGTTGCATGATACAAATAGATAATAGAACAAGGAATATAATACATAAAACAAAGAATACGAATAGAACAAAGAATAAATGCATGTGTAAAAAAAACAGTTAATAAATCACATGGAAAGAATTTTATTGGTAAATTATTGTTTCTAATTCCAGTCATTAAAAGTTAATTCTATTTAATTTATTTGACTAATTGTCGTTATGATTAATATGATTAAGTATTACGTGACACATGAGATATTTGAGAACCCCTCTCCCCCCCTATAATAATTACGTAATATGTATCACTCCTCTAAATCGAAAACAGCATTCAAAACTCATTTTATCATTCTAAGTAAACTTGCAAAGCAGTCCAAATACACTTAGTATATATGTTTAAAAGATCGTATATATATTGCAAAAAATTTTATTTAGAAAATAAATTTTTTTCAAAGTCACGTGATTTGACTTCGCTTTAGACGTCCTCTATAAAGAGCAATTCCAAGCATATTACTAATTCATTAGGATGGTATACAGATATGCCAGTTACCTTGAAGAATAAAAAAAATAAGACAGTCACAGTTATTGGAAATTTTGTTTGTATTGATAATGGTAAAACAGAACTAATGCTATTTTTTGGTATGTCAAATATCCAAAAGCTTTAAGACGTACCTGAACTAAATAAAAACCAGTTTGGCATAAAGTTACATGAAAAGATATATATTATTCCAATCTTTGGCAGGGCTTCAGTAGTCAAGAATTCACCAAAAAAAGATCAAAACCAAGTATCTACCAACTTTTCTAGCCCAAATAATAAGGAGGATTTAAAAAAAAAGTGCTTAAAGCTTGAAGAGCAACTATTAAAAACTGAAAGATAGCTTGACATAGCATTAAATGCAGGTAATATTCTTGCAGAAAAATGCTCACGACTTATAGAGAATAAATCGGATGCATGACAGTTTCTCTAGTAATATTTACTAATTTATTAAGATCAAATTCCCGTCTAGATATATCACTCCCTTTAGGAGTATTGGCTACTTTATCTGCAGAAGAAGATTCGTCTTTTAGCTTTATACTAACCTTTTTTTTCTGACTAACTTTATCTTTTCGCCCACTAGTTACTGTATCCAGACTATTAGAATTTGCATCATTCTCATTATCCATAGGGTATTCCATATAAGTGATTCCATATTCTTATATGATAGTAGAAGAGGAAGTATTATGTAAAGATTTCTGATTATTTTCTGAAAATGCTAACAGATTCTATAATTCTACGCCATTTCTCAGTATGTTCAGGAGGTCTCTTATTATTAATTATTTTTTGATATATTGTTAATTTTATACGATACTTTTTACACATAATGCGCTAAGCATCTAAAATATTATTTTAAGCATTTCTAATTTCTTCAATAGCTTCAGGTGACAAATGTTGGGCATCTGATCTAAGAAATTTATGAGTATAGACTGTTTATTTTTTGCTCATAGTTTGCTAGTAATAAATCTGTATGATACTAATAAAAAATTTGTAGAAAATTTATTTGATATTAGTTTGGTATTAGTTTGGCATTAGTTTGTTACATATATGTAGTTCGCTTTCTTTACAGTATAGCATGCTATAATCATGATTCAAATAAAAATAGGTTTAAAATACATATGCTTCAAATATTATATTTATTTGAAACTAGTTCATTTATTAGTTTTTTATTGGTTTTTTATTAGTATGATATTGGTTTAATTCTAAACTCCTTTTTTTATTATTTGAAGAAAAAAAAATGCTAAGAAAAAAAATATCTTCAAGTAAATTATATGGCAAACATACATACGCTGAATGAGATAAATAATGGAGCATCTTTAGTCAGTGTTATATATGAGACATGTTCCACTAAAATTTTAATGTTCCAAACATTGTCCCATTCATGTCCCATTCACATCCCATCCAAAAATTGTTTAAATTTATAAATTATCTTATCAGAACAACACCTAATGGGCTATAATTTATATTTAAAATCATGTGATTTAATGTTCCAATATTCCAGACATTGCTAAAATCTTTGGATATTCCTAGACCATCCTGTCCTATCACATCTATGAACATGTTCCATTCCTATGACAACACTGCCCTTAGTATCTGACAATAAATTTAGAAATTCACTATTTAATCGATATTCATCTAAGACAAACTGAGCTTGAGAACCAACTTATTTATTTAAAACATGATCTAGATATTGCTTTAAACTCAGGTATTTAGCTTGGCACTAGAAATAGTCTCCTGATAAAAAATAATAAAAGTTTTTTAGAGCGTATATGCCAGTTTGAAGATGAGATGAAAAAACTCAAAAACCAAATCATCTATAAAGATATTTCTTTTACAAAAGCTAAGAATAATGAAATCACTATAAAATTGGAAAAGATACAAGCTCTTCAATTGGAAATAAAAGAGTTGAAAACGAAGTATTTTTTAGCTCAGAAAGACTTATTAAAAATGGATTCCCTTAAACGAGAGTTAGCGCAGTCAAGGCAAAAAGTTAAGCTAAAAAATGTTGACTTAGATCTGAAGGAAAATGAATTAAGCGAAAAAAAGTGTAAATTAATACGGTTGAGGGATGAATTATCCTCAACGCGAATAGAATTGATGGATAAAAAAGAAGAATTAATGCAGATGAGAGATACTTTATTCTCAATATAAAAGACATTATCAGAGAAAAAGACCTTCCTTCAAAAGACTAATACTTGTTTAACTGAGCAGATTCTAAAAACATCTAGCGAGTTTAAAATGCTTAGAGATATTAGCAGTCTAGAGAAAAGTAACAAAATTACTAGTCCTAAAACATTCTTAGAATCACCTTATTTCTTATTTTTTTGGCATGCATATATATCTTATGGTGTGTATTTTCTTGTCTATATTCATCTTACAATAAAGAAAAAAATATTTTGAACTATAAAATACCCTTAAATAAAAATTAAAGTTATGCATTCCTAATCTAATACGTAAAAGAACTAAAAGACAGGACTACCCCCTATGAAACTTTACCTTATGGATATGAATGAGGCCACAAGTATAGATCATTTCAAAATATTAGTCATTCCGAATTCAGCTATCTTTCAAAAGTTTGTCCCATTTAAATCTAATTGATAAGGAGTCATTAGATGGTCTTCAAATATTAATATTACAAAGTGTTTTTTAATTACCCCATAAATTTTTTTTACTAGAGATTCATAATCATCATGTGTATCTTTAAGAATTTGCTTTATATTATCTAATGTCCTACATTCATAATGCAATAAAATATATTTAAGATTTATGCATATATTTTGATGGATTTCATAAAAATATTGGGCTATATAAATTGAACTAATTCCATCATATCTGCCTGATCTAAAGAAAGGAATAATTTTTAGCTGAGTTGCCAAAGGTTCTCCAGTAAGATCATCAAAAATTATAATAGTAAATTGGCCAGTTTTTTTGAAAGATGAAATATCAGGTAGTTCTTCAAATACGATTAACTTGAATCTTACATTTTCATACCATAAAGCTTGCTTATCTCTGGCTATAAATTCATAAAAACGTTGTACTGCTTCCCATAATTCTTCATCTTGGTGTTGCATGACAACAATTAGATTATTACACAAAATATATTTTTCACCAAAATTTTAGCTCCCACCTTTTGGTATTTTATGATCACGCTTTTCACCAGACATCCATAGATAGATTTTTGGATATTTACTTCCTAGAAGCAAATGTACTACCATGCTTGTCATTTCAGACTCAGAGGTGTTTGCAACTCCTAATTTAAATAAAGATTTAGGAGCAAATAAATTCTGTTTTTTCAAAGGTATAGTTTCATCTAATTTGCATAGTTTGTAATACTCTATAGTATTTTGAAAAGCAGAATAATTATTTAAAGAACATATTTTGTTAACTGCAAGAAAAAATACCTTAGCTAATGAGTAAAATTTAACTTCATAAATATTAATTTTTTTCATAATTATAAAAAATTGAAATGGAAGAGCGTCAAGCTGAAAAACCAGTTATTTATATTGATCCTCAGAAAGCGTGAGAGCTAGACTAGGATCTTACTTTACAAGAACTTTATTACAGACCTGAGGGATATTATTGGACTGCTGTAAAATGCTAGATATTTGCAAAAAAACTAGGTATAAGTTCACTCTATCCATGATAAAAAAATGGCTAAACTGCCAAGCTTTATATCAGATATACAAGCCACAGCCTAAATTTATTCAGTATGTCTCTTTCAATAGCATTCAAACTTTAAATAAAGCTCATCAATCTGATACTATACTTATGCTTTATGATAAAATTGGTAATTGTATTTACAAATATAGAGGAGTGATAAAAGATGTTGCAACTAGATATCAGTATAGTTTTACTTTGACTGACAAATTATCTGCACAAATGGCTAAAGCAATTCAAAAAATTTACAATGATCCTAATGATCTTCTTAACCCGCCTGCTAAAGATTTTATTGTAGATAGAGGTACTGAATATATGGGTGAATATAAAGATTTATTACTCAGTTATAATATAAGAATTCAGTATGCTAACTCTAAACGTGATGTAGTTATTGCTGAACATGACCATCAAAAATTTAAAAAATATGCTTATTTTTGGCAAGATTTTTATTTGGCTTTAATTGATAGATCTAGAGTATAGGTTAAAGGACTTTGTATAAATGATGATATTTACAATAATACTTCTACTCAGTTAATAGATATGTCTCCTAATAAGGCTGTAAAAAAGGCATTAAAAGGTAAAAAAATAATAGCTAAACCTTCTGTCAAACATAGGAAAACAGTTGGTTATAATGAACTACTTTTACCTAACTATATGGAAGTTCAGTATCTATTAGAATCTGGTAAATTAAAAGGTGAGAGAAGAAGGACAACCGATTATAATTAGTCTCCTGAAGTCTTTACAATTGATTCTTATTTGATAAAGAAAATCAGCCTATTCTCTACAAGCTTTATAAAGGTCCTAGACGCTCATTTATAAGAGAAGAACCCCAAATTGTAAAAGATATGTAATTACCCTCTTAATGGATACTTAAACATTAGATTTACCTCCTTTTTATTCCACTTGGTAAAGGATTTGTTCAAAAGTATTACTTAAGTAATCATCTATTTCATCTCTATTATAAACTATAATTTGCTTATTTCTAAGCCAGTCAGTTTGTGAATTCATTTTTCCCTGTTTTTTATTTTCAAGTAAAGTGAACTTAAATTATTCACACTTATCAAATTCCTTTTTAAGTATTTCTCTAAACTGCTTCCTTCTACTTTCTAACATTTTTTGTATATCACTACCATTATTTAGATGGGATTTGGGAACTTTTGCATGATGTACAGCTATAGCTCTTCTTTTAATTGTTTCCAATTCTTCTTGTTTCCTAAATTCTAAATTCTTCTCTGATTTTTTGTGCCTCTTAATTTCTTTTAAGTGCTCAAATTCTTTATTGATTAAATTCTTAGATTTATTACCTTTCCTAAATGATTGTATTTTAGGTCCAGGACTACCTTCAGACTCTGACTTTTTTAATATCAGTAGACGAACTGCAGCTGAATCATTTAGTTCAAGATTATAAAAAAGGGTCTTACAACCATTTAGATCATTTACTTCATATGACTCAACACCTAGATCTAATTCTTTCCAACATTTTTATAATCTTGCTCCCCATGTCTTAATTCACTCTCTAAGTTAGACTGATCCAGTTCTTTGCCTTCTCTTCTGTGATGTAGTTGATACCAAGTATTTGGAGTTTTCTTTTCAGGTTCTAGCTCAGGAATTAGAATTGGGATTACCATATGTGACTTCTCCTTATTGCTCATAAGTCATATCTAAGGTTGCTTGTCTAAAACTCTTCAAAATCTTACAATTAGTTTCATCAAAATTTTACTATAGATTTATTATAATTTTGGCAGAGTTTCAGCAGTTTCGGCATTTATAATAAGTTTTGGCAGTTTCACCTTTCTCTAGAGTTTCGCCAGTTATTTAGTATAACTTTAATATAGTTTTGGCAGAATTTCGCTTTTCGGCAAAACGCCATCTTGCCTAAACCCTTAGGTTTTAGCAAGCAATTTTAGTCATATCTAGAGCTTTCAACCCGTGCTTTGATTTTGAAAGCTTGAATAACCTGTTGGTTGGCTTTTTGAATAGGCACCTGAATTGGCATTTAAATATAAATTACTTCCTTTTGCTTTTGTAATAATTTACATAAATTTTTTCGCTTAAGATACTTATGAAGTTTTTGAATATTATAGCTATTTGCAAAATTCATGACCCCCCCTCAAAAAAAATTTCAGACGCAGTCAGACGCAGTAATTCGGGCCGACTCATAGTGCCGGCCGGCATTATGAGTCACGTGACTGGTATTGTTACACTAATTTCCAAAAAAGGAAAATCTGCGG
>QZLH01001475.1:12719-29698 GCA_003833135.1 Oehlia diaphana
AAATTATATATACAGGTTATTTATGGGTTAATTAACCGTTAACTAACCGTTAATTAACTGGTTAATTAACCAAATTCATAACTAACGGTTATTTTACCAACCCTATGTATATCCCTCCCGTATTAAGTAAAAATTTTCTAATTTTTATACACAATTATAATATTTTGTCTGTATATGTATTATTTATTTTATGATATATAAAAATTTCAATCTTACTCCTTTTTTACAATAATGATAAATATACAGTTTTTTTTGTGTATTTTTTTTCTTGGGGATTTTTTTTACATATATGGTATGATTTTTATAAAATATAAATAATTATATGTTTGTGTATTTATTTGCCAAATGTTAAATTTCAGACGGATCAATAATTAATATTAATTTATAATTAGGTCTATAAAGTATTAAAATAAATTTGGAAACATTTTATTTTGTAACAAATATATTATAACTGGTTAATAAAAATTAAATGTCATTCCTGTTTAATAATATTAAGAATTTTTAGCACGTGGATTTTGGCCTCTTTTCCCTCTTGTTCCCCTACTAGAACGAAGTGTACTTGCTTTTCCAGATTTGCTGGGAATATTTGAACCTCTTGATCTAGAAGAAATTGATCTTGTAGAAAGATTAGGTGAAGGTTTAGTTATTGAGGAATTTATTACACCAGGAGTTGAGGGAATAAAAAGTGTATGTGTCTGATTTATTTCTGGCCTCAAAGGACTAAGTAATGTACTTATTTCAGATTGTTGACCTTCTTCAATATTTGACAATGGTTCATCAATTGTCTTGGGGAAAGTGCTGATGGCATCAATATAATCATTAATATCCTTAGTCTTACATTCTAAGAGATCAGTTTGTAAAGTGTGCATCTTAATAAGAATATCTTCTGTCTCCGTAGACTAAATAAACAAACAAATTAATTTTAAAAATATATATTAAAATGATATGTACAAGAGTTATCTAAGATTTTTCCTTACATCCGCATCAAAATATTTCATTTTCTTCCATTTTTCTTCTTCCATCATACGCGAAGAAGTCGGGCGAGTATTTTTTTTAAGTGAAGACTTATCTGTGATTTTATCTTCATTCGTAAAACCCTTAATAAGAAAAGAATTGATAATGCATTTATTGTTGGCAAAAAAAAACAAATTCATATAAACAATATAAACAAATGTTTAAATACCGGAGAAGGCCTTCCCCTCCCAGAGCTTTTTCCTTTACTTGAACCTACTACAGGATCTTCTTTGTTTAATTTAACACCTTTTAAATCACTAACAAGTTCTTCCTCTTCCATAGCTTGTGCTTTTTTACTAGCATTCTTTAATTTTTCATCAATTTTATCAAGATATTTTAGTCCTGGTCGTAGTTGCAGGGTTGTGTGAACCGGAGTCATGTGAAGTCCACCTGAAATCACAAAAGAAATAAACAAACTATTATAAATTGACTAAAAATATAAAAATTAAAAAGTGGATATTACCTACCATCCTTGATTACACCCATCCAATAATTCGCTTGAGGTGGTACAATAGTTGACTGCAAAGTCTGTTTGTCTAACAATCCATCATTTCTATCACGTCTCCATGATCGATCATAAATTGTCCGAGCTTCTTTATCATTAAGACCCAAAACAAGATCCTCCCCTCTATCACGATTGTACCATTGCGAATTTGTTTGTAATGGAATGTCAAGTTCAAGCTTTTGTGAATGCTGTTTGAAACGTGCTTCACGAGGTGCATTGTTACCGACATAAGGGTTTGTACGTGGTCTAACAGGATATTGTATGATGTAAAGTTGATTGGCAAGTTGTTGTGACAAATAAATGGGAATGTCTTGTATAATGTCATTTGGATTGAGTTCAGAGTGTAGCATATATTTATCACTTTGAGATTCTTCTTGCAAAAGCGATACACTTGAAGGTTTATTTTCAGAAATGTGCTCAAATGTTTCACTATCTATTTCACATTCTGGAAATCTGAGAGAACTATCAAGAGTAAGGGTAATCGGAACTTCTTCCATATTTAAATTTCACAAAAAAAATGCCGCGTTAATTATAAAAGATGTTACACATATCTTTTGCAAAAATGTGACGCGCATGTGACAGATAATGAGTGACGAATAGAATTTTCACACAATTGCTATTGCTATATTATTTTAAAATATTTAATGAATTTTGTTTCATAAAAGGAATCATTAAACAAAAACTTTATACAAATTTGTTTATATAATAATTTTAATTAAATAGTTTGAATATTTGCCAAATGAGTAATTAAGTCGGTATAAAATTCAATACCTTCCAGAAACAGGTTTTCATTTATACGTTCATCATGGTCATGTAATAATACAGGAGTATTTTTAATATAAGATACTCCCAAAGCTGGAATACCAAATTCACGAAGATAACGTGAATCGGTAGCAGCAGGGAAGATTTCTGGTTCAATAGAAATATTTCTATATTTTTAAATATTTTAATTAGCAAATATTAAGTATTTCCAAATTATAAAGAAGACTTTTACTTTTTAATTACCAACCTCACATCACAAAAATCGCGGAATGTAACCCACCAAACATTACTATCATCAAGCGGAGTACAACTATTATCACCATGATAATTAACGTATTCTAATGTAGTACTATATAAAAAAGGATATGATTTTAAATTTAATAAGATTAGATCAGATAGATTATAAAAAGTTAAATTTGTTACTCACTCGGATTCAGATTTAATAAGTTTTTCTAATAATTCTTTAAAATCTTTCAAATTAACATCTGGTGATATACGAATATCAAATCCAGCCTTTGCCTCTTGTGGAATTACGTTATATTGAGCACCAGCCTAATATAGCAATATGGTTAGATTCGGTAGGTTTAAAATTAAAATATTAATTTGTACATACTTGTAATATGGTAAGATTGATACTTGTCACATTTCCAAGTGTATATTTTCTTCCACTTCTGTCTCTTCCTATTTCTAATTGCATTTCTTGAGATTCACGAAAACTCAAAAGTTTATTGATGATTCGATGCTATAGTATTCAAAAAAAAGTACAAGTTTTCTTTAGTTAAAAACTTTATTAATTTTTTAAGAAATAATAAATCATTTTATTTACCAATTTGGATACGGCAGTATCATTAATAAACTGTGAACCATGACCTGTGTTACCTCTCGTTATAACATCAATCCACCATGCAGTTCTCTCTCCATAAAATACTTTTAAAGCATTATGAGGACATGCGATTCCTTCATCTAATGCAAATCCAATATTTAGCTTTTTAAAATCTTCTGATTTAACAAAGAGTTTCATTCCATCATGACCTCCAATTTCCTCATCTTAAAATTTTAGAAATTAGTATTAATTATAAATCTAGAAAGAATAATTTTAATACAATATAAAAATATATAGTTACCAGGAACATAAGAAAGATGAATTGTTCGACATGGCTGTTTATCTTGATCCTTAAGACACCTAATAGCTTCGAGGTAGCTTGCTCCGACACATTTCATATCTTGTGCTCCCCTTGCAATAATGTCACCATTTTCACGTTTATAAGCTTCAAATGGATCACATGACCATTTATCCTAAATAAATAAATCTTAGAATGACAAAATAATATTAAATCGATTAACCGTTAATTGATGAATACCTCAAATACTGGCACTACGTCAGTATGAGAGTTCAAAAGTATAGCAGGTAATTCTGGGTCACGACCAGTCCAAGTTAGCAAAATTATTGGTTTTCCCTTAACATACTGACGAAATAAAACCAAGTTAATTTTCTAAGTAAATAAATATATAAAACGTAGGTTAAATACCTCAAAAACTTGCGAAGTTAAACCTATATCTTTTGCTTGATTTAAAAGCCAATTTTTACAAGACTCATAGTCTGGATTAGGTTGAACCGTTTTTATACGTAAATATTCTCTGAAACGCGTAACAGATGGGTTTTCTCCGTCTGCCATAATATCCGTCCAAATAACAAATGTATTTAAAATAATGAATCAAAAAAAAAAAAAAAAAAATGTATAATTGGGTATTAAATCAACCAAATTCTTTTATTCAATGCTTCATGTGATGTTTAATATGGTAATAGTGTAATACGAAACAAGCAATCATAATAGTATTTTTTTTTTTTAAAAAAAAAAAAGGTTGCACAACTGTTACTCAATATGCGCGAATACGCACAATTTATCTTTGTTTTGAAGGACACTTTCATTGTTCTTCTTGCGTACGTAGCATATTATACACATGTGATTTAAGAAAAAATTTTTTTTTTTTATCAAAATGATTATCTTGAACCAATAAAAAGTTTGCTCTTATAATTCGTGATCTGCTAATCATGTGAATCATGATGTACGTGAAGGTCAGATCATTTTTTGTATGCACAAATGAGCTGTTGACTAACAAGAAAAATTTAGAAAGATCTAAAGTCTAGCATCGTATCATCATTAGATAATTAAAACAGACATCCATTAATGTTATGTTTTCTCTTGTTTCGATACCATCAACTCTTTATTACTCAAGACGATATTCCTATTTTCTTAATGTATCATGGGAAATATTTAGAAATGTTTATTTTAAAAAATTATTCTCTACTATGAAAAAAGCAATCTCACTGAATTAAAGAGTAAAATGGGTTGTCCGGAGACCAGGAATGTTGTTTTTTTCCTAAGTATTGGTCAAAGATAGTTGAACAGAACTTCCTAATTGGTTCCTCAAAAATGGGAGTCATATCGCTAAATTAGGCTAAAGTGTTAATTGACGCGTCTCCTTATTTAGTATCGAACTGTCATAGTGTGGCTCAAAATCTCTACATATATAGGGAGAATGTATCGAAATTCTACCTTTGAATTTTATTTTATTATGACGGAATTATTTCCTTTACAAGACGAAGACATTTCTAACTTACAGTCAAACGGTAAAAAAACAACGGAACCATCTTTTACTGAATCACCGCAGTATAATGATCAGAAATCTACAAGTTCAGGTGGCAGTAAAACGACTGGAATTATATTTGATAAAGATGGAAAACCGTGTAGAGCTTGTACTGCATTCAAGGATTGGACAAAGCGAGGAAAAAAGAAGCAACAAACATCACATAATATAGACAACATAAATAATAATATGGAAGTAACTGAATTTAGCAATTCTTCGCAAGAATTACCTGAGGGTTGTCCACCAGATTCAGAACAATTAGGAAAAGCCACATGGACATTCTTACATACAATGGCTGCTTATTATCCTGAAGTACCTTCTTATGAACAACAAAGAAATATGCGTAAATTTTTAGATACTTTTTCTCAATTTTACCCTTGTTGGTATTGTGCTGAACATCTACGTGATGAAATGACTAAAATGCCACCTAAGGTTGAAAGTAAAATGTCGTTGGGTAAATGGTTATGTGATATGCATAATATTGTTAATGAACGTTTGGGAAAACCAATTTTTGATTGTAATAAAATTGATGAGAGATGGAAAGATGGTCCTAAAGATGGTCGATGTGATTATTAAAACGATATAGTTAAACAAAAAAATTTATATAATTTATTTTTAATATAAATGTACATTATTTTTCTATCTATACTTTCCATGAGTTTCTTTGCATTTTTAGAAATAACAAATAAATTGACAAGAAATGACAAATTTTAGTGAAAATATTTTTATTATATAAAGAAAAATGATAAACAAAACAAATCATTTAATGAGTGAAAAGTAAAACGCGAAAGAAAAGTTCAAATATGACGTATCATCGATTATAAAACCAGCCAATTATTGACTGTACTCTGTTCAACAAGCCTTCATAAGTTCTTTTTACTAAAGCAACTCTTTCCTTTTTGTTAAAAGCTAACAGGCTTTAAGAATAAACTGCAGTGAAACTTGCCAAAACTCAAAGTAAAAAAATTGTTTCTTTACGGAATATTTAAGCATAGGCACGTGCTCTTCCCAATTTTGCATGTTGAGCTCTTTAAGAATCCAACTTAAACTTGCCTCATAGTAACGTTATAATTTTTTTCATCAACAGATTATATTGAAAAGCATCATGGAGTGGGCACCAACACCAGAGGGACTTTCACAGCTTTTGCAGCTGCTTAAAGATTCAGTATCCACTAATAATGAAATTCATAGCATGATTCAACAGGTATCCTTTCATTTTATCGGATCTTGATGCATTATACTTCGCTAAACTAAAATTGACGACGCGCTAAAGTCGTAGCAATTTTCAGTTATATTCCTTTATGCTACTATTAGTTTTCAGCTAGTGGTTACTTTGATTTTGGCGCGTGTTAGATCTTTTTTTATTTTTAATTTACTATATGTCAGCTATAACTTGATGGTCTATTAAATAGACTTTTTCCATCTTGCAATAAAAGAATTTTACAAACTATTTAAGTGAAAAAATTTTGTCAATTTATGATTTAGTCATCTTATTTAACCTCTATTTGATAATTATTTTTACCTTTCCAACATTTTATAATCTTTAACAAATATCTTTTACTTTGATATCATTTTATAGAAATTGGACTCATTTAATAAAATACCTGATTACCCCAACTATCTTGTATACATTCTCACCCAAATGCCACAAGAAGAACCATCCACTCGTGCGATTGCGGGCCTTCTTTTAAAAAACACTATCCGTGTATATTTCGCAACAATTCAACGTGACGTGCTCGCATATGTAAAGGCTTTGTCAATTAAAGGGTTAGGCGATCAGGATGTTATGGTACGAGGTATTATTGGAAATGTGATTACTACAATTGTTACAAGAGGAGGGTTAGCAGATTGGCCACAGGTTTTACCTGCTTTAATGGAGTTATTGGATTCTCAGGACTATAATGTTGTAGAGGTTAGTGTATTTTTTTTTTTATTTATTAATTACAAAGTGTTTTATTAAATTTAAATTTATAATTTGAATCATTTAGGGAGCTTTCGGCGCTTTACAAAAGATTTGTGAAGATTCTTCTCGTGAACTTGACCAAGATATTGAAGGCACACGACCTCTAAATTATATGATCCCAAAGATAATTACGTTCTTCGATTCTCAACATGTTAAAATTCGTGTATATGCAGTATCCTGTATAAATCAATTTATTCTTATGAGATCGAACTCTTTGTTCATTCATATTGATGCATTTGTGGCGGCTCTTTTTAAACGGGCCAGTGACGAAAGTCCTGACGTCCGTAAAAATGTATGTCAGGCTCTGGTAATGTTGCTTGAAGTAAGACCAGATAAACTTTTGCCCGAAATTGCAAATGTTGTGGAATATATGTTGTTTTCTACTCAAGATCAAGATGAACAAGTTGCTCTTGAGGCATGTGAATTTTGGTTGGCATTTGCTGAGCAAGAAGATCTTCGAGAGCATTTACGCCCTTTCCTACCAAGGATTGTACCTGTCTTATTAAAATGTATGGTATATAGTGAGATGGACATTTTAACCCTTGGGGGAGATGAGGATGATACTAATGTTCCAGATAGTGAACAAGATATTAAACCTCGTTTTCACAGAGCTAAAACTCATACTTTTGAACGCACGGAGTCTAATGGTGGTGCTGGTGGTAGTGATGGAGATTCAACAGCAAATGTTAATCGTGAGGAAGAGGAAGAGGAAGAAGATGATGAGGATTTGGATGATGACGATATTTATTCTGAATGGAATCTGAGAAAATGTTCGGCAGCTGCATTAGATGTGCTTGCAACTGTTTTTGGTAACGAACTATTAGAAATTTTGTTGCCTTTCCTAAGAGAACAATTATTCCATCAAGAATGGAAACATCGAGAATGCGGTATTTTAGCACTTGGTGCTGTATCGGAAGGTAGATCAATGATTTTAATATTATATATATGTTTTTATCATTATATAAAAAATTTAATTACATAAAATTTTTGAAAGGTTGCATGGAAGGAGTAGAACCACATTTACAAAATTTGGTCCCATATCTTATTCAGACACTTGACGATCCAAAGGTAGATAAAGTAAACTTTCAATTTTATAAATTATTACCGATGTAACTTATCCAATTCTCTTTATAAATACATAGCCCCTTGTTCGTTCAATTACATGTTGGACATTAGGTCGTTATTCTCGATGGTGCGTCCATCCTCCTAACCCACCACAAGATAGGCAAAAGTATTTTGTTCCTTTATTGGAGGGGGTAAGTTTATTTTCCGTAATTGTTTGTTAATGTTCTTTTTTCCAATATAGATTAAGATTTAAAGGAGAAAGTTTAAATTGTGCCTTTATTTATAAAAGCTCTTGCGTAAAGTTCTTGATAACAATAAACGTGTACAAGAAGCCGCTTGTAGCGCATTCGCTACTCTTGAAGAAGAAGCTTGTGAACTTCTTATACCATTTCTAGATCCTATTCTTCGAAATCTTGTATATGCTTTCTCTAAATATCAACACAAGAATTTACTTATTCTATATGATGCTATTGGTACTCTTGCCGATTCGGTCAGCTCAGCACTTAATAAGAAAGAATACATCGAGATATTAATGGCACCACTTATTGAAAAATGGCATTTATTAAAAGATGATGATAGGGATTTATTTCCATTGCTCGAGGTATGCGAAGAACTTTATACTACTTCACAATTCGTTTCATTCTGACCATTTTTAACTAATACTTATAATTTATAAATATAGTGTTTGTCATCTGTCACGACAGCTCTTGGTTTAGGTTTCTTGCCATACGCACCTCCAGTATTTGAGCGTTGTGTTAAACTGATCCACAATACTTTATTACAATATGATATGCATCAAAATAATCCTTCTTTGGACATGCCTGATAAGGATTTTATGATTGTTGCTCTAGATTTATTGAGCGGCTTAACACAAGGATTGGGTCCTGAGGTTGAAAAATTTGTAGCAAATTCTCAACCTCAATTATTGCCCTTGTTGAGCATTTGTTTAAGAGTACGTATTAAATGATAGTTGTTAATTTATTATTGTTTATTTTATTAATAAATGATAATATCATTGTCATTAATATAGGATCCTGTAGCTGAAGTTCGACAATCGGCCTATGCTCTTCTGGGAGATCTTTCTATCGCTTGCTTTTCACACATTAGACCTTACCTTAACCAATTCATGGTTGAATTAATTAACCAGGTTGATCCAAGAGCTGAACATGTTAGTGTTTGCAACAACGCTGCATGGGCAGCTGGTGAAATTGCTTTGCAATGTGGTAAGTAGTAGTAAAGTATTTATTCTTGATAACCTTTAATAATTTATTATTAATGAACAATTAAATAATCGTCAGGTGCTGACATGCAACCATGGATTCCTCCTTTGTTGGATCGTTTGATCCAACTTTTAACCAGTGAAACAACTCCTCGAACACTTTTGGAAAACGCAGGAATTACCATCGGTAGATTAGGACTTGTTTGCCCACAATTGGTCGCTCCACATTTAGATGTTTTCTCCGAAGCCTGGTAATGTTAAAAACCTATTTGATACATTATATGTTAAATTCATTTATCCTTAATATATTTATATTCTTTATGACAGGTGCAAAGCCTTACGAGGAATTCGAGATAACGATGAAAAAGATACTGCTTTTCGTGGTTTATGTGAAATGATTCAGGTTAACCCGAATGGCATCGCAAAGGTAAAATTACCTTGAGCAATCTTATTAAATGTTGAGAAAAATTATTTCTAAAATAATTTATTTTTTTTCACTCACAATATTATAGAGTTTTCTGTATTTCTGTGATGCTGTTGTGCAATGGCAGCACCCACCCCCAGAGCTAAATGAAATATTCCGTAAAGTAAGACATTTCAACTTTTAAATATTATTTACGATATAATTTTTTAATTACTTATTTAAATAATTAATTAATGTGCACTAATTTTGCTTGAAGATCCTGACCGGCTTTAAACAAATGATGGGCCCAAACTGGGAAGCATATACAAGTAATTTCCCACCTCATATAAGGCAAAGACTCCTTGAACGATACGCACTTTGAGGTATAGTTTTTCTTTTTCGGAAGAATTTTTCCCGTCAGTTTTACAGGTATTTTATTAATTAGAAATATTGCTACGAACTTTTTTTTAAGTAAGAATCTAATGATTTTATTTACATAATTTAGCAAACTCTGTAACAATTTCTATACTGAAATAGTATGTAGTTATTTTATTATATTTGATTTTACCTTTACCACATAGATAGTTTCCCCTCCCTACACCTCACTATAACTTTATCTTTCATTATCTGGCTTAGGTTTCATCCCCCTTTAACCCTTTATATCTTCTTTTTTTTGACTACCTTATTTTTAACATTTATATATTAAAAGAGGATAAAAAACATGTAATTAGTTGTAAAAAAGAAAAAAAGAATCTGAAAAAAAACATGTAGAATTAAAAAAAAAGTTGTATTACAGGTTTGTACTGTATGTGCAAATATGCAAGAGGTTCGATGAAAAAAAAATAAGGCATACAAGAAAAAAAAAGAAAAAGCATGTTAATATAGTCATCATAATTATATAAGTATAATATCACTATTATAACAATTAACTTCTATTTTCGTTATTTATTAATCTTTAATGTCTTTGAGTGTTATTTCGAAGTTTAACAATTGGATTACTATGTATTGGATTACTATGTATAAATTGAATGTAATTTCATTATAAATAAATGTTGTAACTATTTAAAACAATTCAAAAACTATTCAATGGTAAGTACCGATAATTCAAAGATTTTCATCGTAAAATTGTGATTAGTAATCAAGCATTTGGATTTGTATATAATCCATGTTAACACAAAATTAAAATTTTTTTTTTAAAAAAAAAAAAATGTTTGGTGCAATTAAACGGTCAACTTCCAAAATTAGCTATATTGGATTTCGACAATATAAGCAGCTTAGAAATTATAAGCAGAGTAAGAAAAATAAATTCGATGGATATTGGAATTTAATATTAGAACAGGTGCGATAATCAATTGTATTTAATTGCATTTAAATAATTTAAAAAATTAAAAAAAAAATCCTTAATTAAAGCCCAAATCAGGATCACATGAACAAACTGAACAAATCGGAGATATAGCCAGTATAGCTATTGGAACTGTACCTAAAGTTCAAGAGCCCATATATACTATTGATGGAGAAGTAATACCTCATAAACCTGAATTTCCTAATAATTGTTGTATGAGGTAAGTATTAAAAATAATTATATAAATAATAAATAAAATAAATAAAAGGAATTTAATATAATTTTTTTTTAATAGTGGCTGTGCACATTGGTAAAGTTTGTTTTAAATAAAATATGAAATAGGTAACAATTCTAATAATTAAAATATTAGCATTTTAGATATTTACCAAGAAGAACTTGATGAATGGAAAAATAAAATTAATAATATTAAAAATAGATTATTAAAAGAGGGTAAACCATTACCTAATATTCTTTTAGAATCTTCTGAATCACAATTAAATGATAATATTGATTCTGGAATAAAGGCCTTTTTGGAATTAGAAAAGAGATTAGCAGAAAAATCTAAAAAATTAATACATTAAAAAAAATTTTTTTTTTTAATAATAAATATATTTAAATTTAGAGGGTTATACTTATAAAATATATATATTAAATCTCACTTATATAAAGTCAAAACAGCTAAACCCTTTTTTAATATATTACAGTAAGTAAAATTGTAAAGTAGGCAAAAATATGTATACTATATAGTTTTTAAAAGTATTAATTAAAAAAATGTAAAAAAATCAAAAAAAAATAGTAAATTAAAAAATTTGGCAAAATATTAAATCTTTAAATTTATAGCAAATTATTAAGTAAAAAATATACTTAAATAATTTAATTTGCTAATATAAAATCTATTAATAATTTAAATTAAATTAAAAAGATAAAAAAAAAATATTTATCTTTATTAATAAATATTTTTATTTAACAAATTATTTAATAAAACTCTTTATTATATTCAATAAATAACTTTTTAAATTTTTATTTATATTTTTGCTTTTTTTTTTTACATTAAATATGATTTTATAAAATTGTTAAATCTTATACTTTATTAATTTTATTAATGTTAATCTCCAATCAGTAGGACTCCACTTACTTATAAAATAAGTTACTGGAAACCTAAGGTAAAATTTATAATTGAGAATTTTTGAAAATCTTAAATTCTTACTATATATAGATAAATTACACCTAAAAAAGGAAATATTACATTAAGTTATTATGATTTTTTTCCTTTTTAGATTAATTAACCAATAGAATCACTGGTAAAATTACTAGTAAATTTGAAATTTTTCTTAAAAATCTTTATTAAGAGTAAGTAGGATTCTCAACCAGTTAATATTAACCTAATTATATATTTAATATTTAATTAAAAATATGAAAATTTCAGTTAATATTAATTTCTTTATTAAACTGCAGTTAAAAATATAAATAATTATATATTATGATTTTGTAAAGTTTTATTTTGTATATAAGAATTAAATTTTGACTTAACAAATTTATTTAAGAATTTTTATTACTTTAATCATATAATACTAATATTTAATATAATATTAAAAGCTCAATGGTAATATCTTAAATAGGACTGGTCTTATAATAAGCAATAATATTTTTGTAATGCTATATTGTATCTAAATGAAAATTTACTTTGAAATAAGTAAACAAATATATTTTCAAAAAAAACATTTATTAAAAACTACAGTATTTAGATCTCATAGAATATTTATTAAAATTAAAATGTTTTTAATAAGAATTATAAATGAATCTTAATAAAATAATATAAGTTAAGTTATTCAAAAAAAGGCTGAATATAGCATAGTTTTATTATTTTAGTGTTTAGTTCTTTTATAAATATAATTAAAGAAAGGTTTTTTTTAATAAAATATACTTATAAGGATAATATAATATATCTGAAATAATTATAAAGAGAATTAACTATATTTATATTTTTATTTATATTTTTATTAATTATACACTGGTAAAAAAATGGTCTATCCTACACATATCCTACATATATCTTACACATATCAGGTACTCAGAATATAGAAAATCATACACAAATATATTAGTACCCAATATGTGTATGATATATGTATTATTTATATATAATTTTCTACATTTTGAGCACCCGATATGTGTAAGATATGTGTAGGATAAATCATTTTTTTATCAGTGATACTTTATTATTTATAGTTAAATTTTATATATTATAAATATTTTGATATAATAAATATATAATAATAATTAGTAATTTAAATAATTTAAATAACTTACAATTTTTTCTGCAATTTTATTTTTATATCACAGGTCGAATAGTATCAAATCAGTCAACAATCAGTCACAAATCGGGTACCCGATTTGTGTATGGTTGCCAACTGATTTTCTCAACCGGGTGCCAACTGGGTGCCAACTGGGTACCAGTCAGGTTCCCGATTGGTTGTCGATTTCCGCCAAAATCCGACACCAACCGGGCAGTCCTGTTGGCGCATGACTGATGACTGATTGGTATCAGATATACACCTGATTGTTGACCGATTATTGACTGGTTTATGTCTGATTGGTAACCGATTTATTTTGTTTAATCTGATGCCAACCAGACATTTGACAGATTGGTGACGGATTGCTGACAGATTGCTGACAGATTGCTGACAGATTGCCGACCGGTTGCTTTCCAATTTAGCCTGCACTGAATATTTGATTATGGCCTGCATTATACATTTTTTGTAATTATTTGAATTTATAAAATTTACTGCACAATTTATACAATTTAAAATGATCACGTTTGATTATATAAATGTATTTTATTATTAATATAAAAATATATGGGTATATTGCATTGTATACAATAATACTACTAATTTTACAAGCAAAAAATTGGTACATATTCGTTTCTGATTGCTGAAAGCAATAAAATTTGTATCATATTAATATCTTTAAAATTTAAAGTCAGAAACGAAGATCGGAATGTACCTACTGTACATTGTTAAAGCTAAAATAGTGCCCAATCGGTAACGCTTTGATGTATAAAAAGATCATTTGATGCACGTATAACTCTTCCACTATTCTCGATAATAAATTTTGGACCACATGCCGTCTCATCCCAAATATAATCGTATGGTTGTAATTCAGGTACATTTGAAAAAAATGAAATTGACACATCATTAAAGCCTGAATAGTGTTCAAAAGTTTATCAAAATCGGTAGATACATTTTCATTTCGATCGCTGAAAGCAGAAGTCGATTTGAAAAAAAGAGATTTGCATCATGTTAACATCGTTAAAAAAGTTGTGCTAAAAATAAAAATCGGTATGAACCTACATCATTAAAAGCTTAAATAGTCCTAAAAGTTAATCGAAATCAGTAGGTACATTTTCGTTTCCGATTGCTGAAAGCAGAAGTTGATTTGAAAAAAAAAGAGATTTGCATTATATTCACATCTTTAAAAAAAGTTAGAAACAAAAATCAGAATGAACCTACATCATTAAAAGCTTAAATAGTACCTAAAAGTTCATCAAAATTGGTAGGTACATTTTCATTTCTGATTGCTGAAAGCAGAAGTTGATTTAAAAAAAAAGAGATTTGCATCATATTCACATCTTTAAAATAAGTTAGAAACAAAAATCAGAATGAACCTACATCATTAAAAGCTTAAATAGTACCTAAAAGTTCATCGAAATCAGTAGGTACATTTTTATTTCCGATCGCTGAAAGCAGAAGTTGATTTGAAAAAAAAAAGAGATTTGCATCAAAAGTTCATCGAAATCGGTAGGTACATTTTTGTTTCCGATTGCTGAAAGCAGAAGTTGATTTAAAAAAAAAGAGATTTGCATCATATTCACATCTTTAAAATAAGTTAGAAATAAAAATCAGAATGAACCTACATCATTAAAAGCTTAAATAGTACCTAAAAGTTCATCAAAATTGGTAGGTATATTTTCGTTTCTGATTGCTGAAAGCAGAAGTCGATTTGAAAAAAAAAATGAAATTGACACATCATTAAAGCCTGAATAGTGTTCAAAAGTTCATCAAAATCAGTAGGTACATTTTCGTTTCTGATCGCTGAAAGTAGAAAAAAAATGAGATTTGCATCATATTAACATCATTAAAAAAAGATGTACTAAAAATAAAAATCAGAAAGAACCTACATCATTAAAAGCTTAAATAGTCCTAAAAGTTCATCAAAATCAGTAGATCTATTTTCGTTTCCGATTGCTGAAAGCAGAAGTCGATTTGAAAAAAAATGAGATTTGCATTAAAAGCTTAAATAGTCCCAAAAGTTCAACGACATTTTCATTTCCAATTGCTGAAACAGAAACTAACTGAATAAAAATTTATTTCATGTTGAATATCTTACAATAGTTTGATCGAAAAATTGGCACATAAAGGATGTTTCAAAGAACCATTTGTCGCTTTCGTTACCGGTGAAAATGTAGTCTTTAAACAAGTAGAATTTCATTTTAATGTGGATTCTACTAACGTACTTCTATTGAGCGATTTCAGTTTCCTGATGTTTTCTGTTTAACCTGACAAACCGTAAAGATCCTACCATCACAGCTAGTGAAACTGCTTTTGAATTTTTATATTTATTTTTCGTCCAAGTGTAGAGAATATTTACTCAGTGATCGGTTCGAACTATGCTTCTTCATTCTTCTAACGAGAATTCGTCAAAAATCGAGTTTTAGATTGCTTCCAATTTGAAGAACCATCATGTTAATCATTTTAAATGAAACACGAGTCTTTATCTTTCAGTGATAATATGTTTGAAAGTTCGCAAAAACATTCTCGCTCCCAAAATTTATAAAACTGAAGAAAAACCTTGTTTACCAAATTACGCACTAAAAATAAAATCACAGGACACAAATTTGTATTTATAAACGTAAAATGTGCTTATTTCCATATTTAGTTAATTTGGCTAGGGCTACAATAGTTTTTGATTGGTATTGCGTAATCAAATGCAAGCAAATTTAGCCAATCAAATTAAACCTCAACCAACCAAAAAGTGAGGCACACGTCAGTCACGTCACGTTAGTTTATCAGAGGCGAACACCTATTTTTGTGGATAATCATTTTTGTAGCTATCATTTAGGGCGATCAATCAGAAAACTTTGCTAAATAAAATCATATTTCAAAACCAATACTGTATATTTGCCACCTAATGGAAAAAAGGTATTAATAAATGCTAATTAATAAATCGATAATTCAAAATATATTTAAGTACTGATTAAACAACAATGCCTTATTGTTTTTTATATCAGGAAAAGAAATTAATGTAACATTTATTTATAAAATCTAAAAACTTTATTCGTTACAAGCAGTGGACACAGCCCTTTTAAGCTCACCATTATACCCACTAATCATCCACTTTGGTGCCCCAACAGGCTTTTTGTCATCGGCTATATGGTCCCCATATACTCGAATGCGTTTGCCTCTTTTTACATCTTTGTCCAGATAACCTCGTAAAAACTTGCAAAGCTTATTTACGGTATATAAAGGAATTAGTACAGTTTGATTTATAAATCAAATCCTTTAACATATTCACTTACAGTATCCGAATGCCAGAGCAGGTCTTTCACAATAATATTATTATTTTCATCTGACTCTTTCGGACTGTGATAGTAATTTTGTTTGGTAATAGGTTCCAATTCGG
Source organism: Oehlia diaphana (assembly GCA_003833135.1). Classification (NCBI taxonomy): domain Eukaryota; kingdom Fungi; phylum Glomeromycota; class Glomeromycetes; order Glomerales; family Glomeraceae; genus Oehlia; species Oehlia diaphana. Next base: position 29,324 of record QZLH01001475.1, read on the forward strand.
TTTTATTGAATTAGCCTATTAAATGATCATTATTGTTTTTTAGATTATTGATCATTTTCGTTCTTCTTAGCCTTTTCTGTATCAATAAAATAAATAAATAAATATGGCATTAAAAGATATTTGTCAACATACTAATTACCTCTGACCGGCGCGTGTTTTTGTGTTTTCTTTTTGATTCCTTTTTTTTCCTTCTATTTCTTTATTGTTGATTCAGTATGTATCCCGCTGGCTATGATGTCTTCTATATATAATTTGATAAAGAACATTTTCATTCACTGGGTAAACAGTGAAGTCTATGAGCTGTTTAATCGTAGGGATTATTGTTTCAGTCACGAGTTCTTGTTGAGATTCGAAAGTTTTGCTTGGATCCAATTG
>QZLH01001477.1:19265-29675 GCA_003833135.1 Oehlia diaphana
GAAACATATTTCCTTTGGTGGTATCGTTAATACCCATTTATCTCACAAACAAATAAAATTTTTAGCCAAACGCCTACCTAATTACACTGTCTTTTTCTCTGAACTAGATACTTCTAAAACCTCACATAATGTTCATTCCTCAGGTGGCATCTCCCTTTTTATTGACAATTCCCTTGCCTCTCATGTACAGGATGTTGTTTCACATTCTTCACGCATTTTATCTGTCAATTTATATTTCAAAGGCAATATTAAATTGCATATATTTACTATATACATTCCCCTACCTCTGATGCTACTTTAAGATCTGATACTATTGATCTTCTTATTCAACTCCTTCAATCTACTACTCAGACTGGTTTTTATCATGCTATTTGTGGTGATTTTAATATGCATGTATACAAATATTATTCCATTTATTTTAACCAACTTCAAGTTGCTTCTAAATGTGTACATCATTTATTTTTTCACTTTTTATCCCATGATTATGAGGAAATTGTTCCTGTCAATTCTTCTGACTCCTTAGGTACCTTTCATCATGAGGATCAAATTACCCGCATCAACTACGTTTAATCTTATCCTCTTTTAAAAGGCTTTGCCTTCACTTCTTATATCTTTGATGCTCAAGATATTTGTTCTTCTGATCACAATCCCACCATCACTTACTATGACCAATCGCTGCTCATTGCCTCCATCAAAAAAGCCCATGCCAAACAACAACAAAGAACACGTCGCATGTTCAAATTTGATTCAGTTACTCCTGACATTTAGGATTCCTTTACTGATAATTCTGATTTTCTTTGCGATGTTCCTCCTTCAACTTTTACTACTTGGCACATTAATCAACAATGTGAATATTTACAATCACGAATTGTTAAAGCTGCTAATGCTACATTGCCATCTGTTACTATTAGTAATAATTACACACTGAAATTCCCTAAGGATTTAGAAATTTTGACTTAACATTATCGCTTTCTTAGTCGTTTACTTCATTCAATATGATTGTTGCGCAAATATCCCTCAATATATTTTAATAGAATAGAACATATTTGGTCCACCCATTTCATTCGTTTACAAAAAATTTTAACCCTTTATAAGAAGGTTATTCCTTCTCCTCCATCTTTACCATCATCTTTAACCTCATGTAGGCATGATAATTTTAACTTCTTACTGAAATCTCTTCAAGATATCTCCAAAGCCCTTCATGGCCTTCATCTTCTAAAAAAAAAGAATTTCAAGATGCTTCCATTCGTGCGCATTTGGACGATAGAGATAATAACTTTGAAATAACATCTCCTCTTTTATTGATTCTACGTTATCTCGTACTAGACACTAGGGATCTGCAATTTGATTTGATATTTGATATTTGATTTGAATTTGACAAATCAAATTCAAATTCAAATTTATGTTTATTTGATTTAATCAAATTCAAATAAAGAGTTTATTTGATTTAATCAAATTCAAATAAAGAGTTTATTTGATTTGATTTGACTTATCAAATATTTCAAATATTTGATTTGATTTGATTGATTTGAATTTAGTTACATATATGACATATGACATCAATAAATGTAAATAAATAAAGATCATCATTTTTTTTTAATTATTGTATTAAAAAAAATTTTTACTTTATAAATATTAAATATACTTGTGAAAGCATCTTGCATTATAATTTTAAATATATCGTTAGAAATGGTAATTTTTTAATAAGTTTATATTTATATTATTTTAAAGTAAATTATATTAATTAAATATAAATTTTGTTATTATAATTTATAGCGTACAGATACAGAAACTTCTGATAAATCTAAATCTAATATTTGGAAATATTTCACTAAAGAAAGAGGGCAAGATAATAAAATTACTGCAAAATGTAATTATTGTAATGCTAAATATGTTGTTGTTAAAGGCGTAACAACAAATCTTTGGACACATATTAAAAAAATACATGTGTCTCTTCTTGGTTTATCAACTACTCAACGTACATTAGAACAATATGGTTTATCAGCAAATAATAACAGTAAAATTTTTACAGGGGTAATTAATTATATAACAGATAACTGATAAAAATATTATATTTGGTAAAAATAATTAAATATAACTATTTTTTTTAATATAGGCTAGTACAGAAGAAAATCTATGAAAATGGTTAACAAATTGGATTATTCTTGAAGATCTTCCATTTACAATTGTTGAAGGATGGCTTAAATGGATTCTTAAAAAAGTTACTGGATTTCATCTTGTATCTGCAGATACAATTAGACGTGATATTATACAATATCATATAGATATACGAACAACTATTCAAAAAATTTTAAAGGAAACTTCAGGAAAATTATCATTATCATTAAATATTTGGACTTCAACTGTTGTCAAATCATATATGGGAATAACTGTATATTTTATTAATCATTCTTGGCAACTTCAACAAATAACTCTTGATTTTATTGAATTAGAAGGTTCTCATACTGGAAAAAATATTGCAAAATAGTTAATTACGGTATTAAATTTATACGATATTTCAAAAAAGGTAAAGTACGTAGTTAATAACTATTAATTATTTATCCGCTATTTTAAAATAATGTTTAATTTTATGTAGATTAATAGCATTACTACTGATAATGCTTCAAATAACAATACCATGTTTAGTTATCTTGAATTGTGGGCAAAAGATAACGATATTGATTTTTCTGGAAATAATCAGCAATGTTGATATTTTGCACATATTGTAAATCTTGCAGTTCAAGCTGCATTAAAGGAATTAAAACCAGAAATTGACAAAATTTGGAATCTTATCATTAAATCCCATTCATCATCACAACGTCGCAAAAAGTTTTCAGAAATTTCTAAGCTTAATGGAGTTGATGATCTATTGCCTATTCTTGATGTTCCAACACGTTGGAACTCAACATATGATATGGTTAAGCGAGCTCTAGATTTAAAAGTGGTATGTATTATAATATTTAATTTATTACAAAATAAAATAGATATAAAATTTACAAACACCTTTTTACAATTAGGTTTTTGATAAAATNTATAATAAAAATTAGAATTTACTTTAATTTTTAATATAAAAATTGTAAATAATAAAAAATTTGTAAATAAAAATAAATTTGCTTTCCCAAACTTAAAAAAAAAGGTATTTATATTATTTTTGATTATTCAATAGTATCACATGCCCCTTGTATACATTCTACTGCATATGTAGCTTTAATGATTGAATAGTAGGTTTACAATCTTGTAAATTTTTGAAATATTTTAACCGTAATATTACGCAGGTTTATAGTCTCATAAATTTTTGAAATATTTTAACCGTAATATTACGCAGGTTTACAGTTTCGTAAATTTTTGAAATATTTTAACCATAATATTACGCAGAGTTACAATCTCGTAAATTTTCAAAATATTTCAACTGTAATATTACGCAGGTTTACAGTTTCGTAAATTTGCAGAATATTTTAACCATAATATTGCGTAAATCTTACGATATTGAAAACTTGTGTAATATTTTAACCATAATATTACACAGATTTACAATCTCGTAAATTTTCAAAATATTTCAACCGTAATATTACGCAGGTTTACAGTTTCATAAATTTGCAGAATATTTTGACTGTAATATTGCATAAATCTTATGATATTGAAAACTTGTGTAATATTTTAACTGTAATATCACATAAATCTTACGAAATTGTAAACTTACGTAATATTTTGAAATTTTTCGAAATATTATGCCATAAACTTTCGTAAACTTACAAAATTGTAAACTTACGCAATTTTTCACGCTATAAAATTTCCTGATGTTGACAAATCAAATTCAAATTCAAATTTATGTTTATTTGATTTAATCAAATTCAAATAAGGAGTTTATTTGATTTGATTTGACTTATCAAATATTTCAAATATTTGATTTGATTTGATTTGAATTTAGTTACATATATGATATATGATATCAATAAATGTAAATAAATAAAGATCATCATTTTTTTTTAATTATTGTATCGAAAAAAATTTTTACTTTATAAATATTAAATATACTTGTGAAAGCATTTTGCATTATAATTTTAAATATGTCGTTAGAAATGGTAATTTTTTAATAAATTTATATTTATATTATTTTAAAGTAAATTATATTAATTAAATATACTGTAAATTTTATTATTATAATTTATAGCGTACAGATACAGAAACTTCTGATAAATCTAAATCTAATATTTGGAAATATTTCACTAAAAAAAGAGGGCAAGATAATAAAATTACTGCAAAATGTAATTATTTGTAATGCTAAATATGTTGTTGTTAAAGGCACAACAACAAATCTTTGGACACATATTAAAAAAATACATGTGTCTCTTCTTGGTTTATCAACTACTCAACGTACATTAGAACAATATGGTTTATCGGCAAATAATAACAGTAAAATTTTTACAGGGGTAATTAATTATATAACAGATAACTGATAAAAATATTATATTTGATAAAAATAATTAAATATAACTATTTTTTTTAATATAGACTAGTACAGAAGAAAATCTACGAAAATGGTTAACAAATTGGATTATTTTTGAAGATCTTCCATTTACAATTGTTAAAGGATGGCTTAAATGGATTCTTAAAAAAGTTACTGGATTTCATCTTGTATCTGCAGATACAATTAGATGTGATATTATACAATATCATATAGATATACGAATAACTATTCAAAAAATTTTAAAGAAAACTTTAGGAAAATTATCATTATCATTAGATATTTGGACTTCAACTGTTGTCAAATCATATATGGGAATAATTGTACATTTTATTAATCATTCTTGGCAACTTCAATAAATAACTCTTGATTTTATTGAATTAGAAGGTTCTCATACTGGAAAAAATATTGCAGAAGAGTTAATTACGGTATTAAATTTATACAATATTTCAAAAAAGGTAAAGTACATAGTTAATAACTATTAATTATTTATCCGCTATTTTAAAATAATGTTTAATTTTTTGTAAATTAATAGCATTACTACTGATAATGCTTCAAATAATGATACCATGTTTAGTTATCTTGAATTGTGGGTATAAGATAACAATATTGATTTTTCTGGAAATAATCAGCAATATCGATGTTTTGCACATGTTGTAAATCTTGCAGTTCAAGCTGCATTAAAGGAATTAAAACCAGAAATTGACAAAATTCAGAATCTTATCGTTAAATTCCATTCATCATCACAATGTCGCAAAAAGTTTTCAGAAATTTCTAAGCTTAATGGAGTTGATAATCTATTGCCTATTCTTGATATTCCAACACGTTGGAACTCAACATATGATATAGTTAAGCGAGCTCTAGATTTAAAAGTGGTATGTATTATAATATTTAATTTATTACAAAATAAAATAGATATAAAATTTACAAACACCTTTTTACAATTAGGTTTTTGATAAAATTATACTAGCTAACGAATTTTCAGACTTAAACAATATTAAATTAAGTCAATCTGATTGGATATCTCTGGAAAATATTGCAGCATTTTTACGGTATTTTGCTAAACTTTCAACTGAAATATGTGCGTCAACATATCCTATAATTAGTGCAGTATACCCAATGTATAATCTTCTTATGGGTCATGCTGAAAAAAAAATGAATAAGGACAAAACTTCAAATAATATAGCATTAGCAGCAAATGCGGCATGAAATAAATTTTATGAGTATTACAATAAAGCATCTGAAGAAACTCATTATATTGCTACAATCCTTGATCCTTACTGGAAAATTAAATATTTGAAGGACTGGGAAAATGAGGAAAATGGAGATAATAATATGTATTATAAAAATGCCAAAAAAATGTAAGTTAAGTTTTCAAAAAAACTACATGAAAAATTTATTTATTATTTATTTTAAATCTAGATTTACACATAAATTCGATGAATATCGTTCCATTTATTATCCAGTTTCAGGAACTTTAAATAATAGTTTGAATAAGGATGAGGATAGCGAAGAATCTTTATTTCCAGTTTCTAAACGGTTTCGTAATAATAACGGGCATGATGAGCTCAATAGTTACTTTAATAGTACTCTAGAACCAGGAACAATTAATGTACTAGAATAGTGGAAAAGTCATGAAAATAATTATCCTACATTGGCAAAAATGGCACGAAATTATTTGGCTATACCAGCAACTAGTGCGCCAGTAAAACGATTATTTAGTGAAAGTGATAATCTAATAACTCCAGAACGAAATAGACTCAGAAGTGACATAATTCACGCAATTATGTGTCTTAAAAGTTGGTTAACTATTCCTAATGTTACAAATCAGTAAAATCTAAATAATTGGATATAAATAAATAAAAATTTACATTTTGCAATATTAAAAAACGCGTTTAACAATTTTATTTAATTTAATTTTTTGGGTTATGCTAAAAAAAATTTGGATTAATAAAAATCGTCTGTAATACATGGCATAATACATCAATTTAAAACAAAAATCAAAATAAATTAAATTAATAAAAAAAGATTAACATAATTAAGAAATAAACGAAATGCAATATTTCGTTCAAGATTCAGTCGTCCGTTCGTCCAGGATTGTTAAAAAAAGAAGGGAAACATTAATTACGTTTCCTGAAGTATAGAAATAAAAAAAAGAACAAAATAACCTACCACATTTCGTTTGTTTAATATCCAGATCGTCCTTCATCATCCAGGATTGCTAAAAAAAGAAGGAAAACGTTAATTACGTTCCCTGAAAGTATAAAAATCAAAAAATGAATGAAAAAAAAATGAAATAACTTACCGCATTTCATTTAAGATCCCAGTCATTTGGCTTCGTCCATTTGCCAAGTCTGTTCCTGAAAAAAAAAGAAAAAAAGAAATTAAGAAAAAAGAGAAAAAAAAAAAGTTAAAAGAAAAAAAAAGAACGAAATGACTCAGCAGTTACCACATTTCGTTTGATCCATCTTTTATATTCCATCTCTTCTGTAAAAGGCTCATATTTCCAGAATTAATAATCTTAGACCACAGAATTTATCAAATTATTTACATTTTTCGTGAATGGATCTGTGAAAGACCTATTTTTACGGCTTTTTTTACAGGACTGAACAACTAGTTTTAAAGAAATAATGGATAAAATTTTTTATAGGGCGACTTTGTTTGTTCATCTGGGTTCACTAAAGTAAAAGAAAATGGGAGCGTTAATAATGTTCTCTGAAGTAAAAAAAAACAACGAAAAAAAAAGAACGAATTACCTTTCCATTTGTTCAAGAGCTGTTCATTTGGCATTTAGCAAGCTAGTTTATCTGATTAAATTCAAGAAATTTCCCATTATATTCCAATAACAACTGCTTTATTTGAGAAATCTCTATTAATTTAATGAATTTTATTTAACATTTTTATTGGAAACTTTTTTTAGGAAAGATACGGTAGCAGATCATACTAAAAAAAAGTTACGTAACATCAAATCAAATTTGAATTTAAACGTATTAAATTTGATCAAAATTCAAATTTAAATTAAACCAATCAAATCAAATCAAATATCTGATTCGAAAAATCAAATCAAATACAAATTGATTATATATTTGATTTGATTTGATTTTGCAGAACCCTATATTTCGTTATATTGGAGTTCCATTGTATCAAACTTTACTGTATATAAGTTTTTCTTTATTTAACACTATAATAATTTTTTTTATATAATTAAATGTATGTAATACTAAAAATTTATTATATTATAAAATTCGTTATATTCAAATTCACTATAAAAGGGCTAACTGTGTATTAATTCGTGATTCGTATAACAATCAGAGAAAATTACTATGCTAAATTGGGGAAATTTTTGTAGATCATTTAGTCTAAATGAAAAAATTGCATTTTTGATGCATTATAAAAAGATCATCTAATCCATAGTAATACTAAGATTGCTTGTCTAAACCTCTTCAAAATCCTACGATTAGTTTCGTCAAAATTTTACTATAGATTTATTATAGTTTCGGCAGAGTTTTGGCAGTTTTGGCATTTATAATAAGTTTTGGCAGTTTTGCCTTTCTCCAGAGTTTTGCCAGTTTTTTAATATAACTTTAATATAATTTTGGCAGAATTTCGCTTTTTGGCAAAACGCCATCTTGTCTAAACCCTTAGGTTTCGGCAAGCAACCTTAAGTAACACACCTAATTTATTAGCCAATTATAGTCGTCAAGATGTAACGTTATCTAATTTCTATTTTATCGTTGTTTTGAAAATATTTTTAATAACTTTAGTTTGAAGGAAAAACAGATTCCAAGCTAATTTGAACTTACAATTTCAATAATGGCAAAATTTAAATTTTATAATTTTTGTAATATTTTTATATATTCTTTTATGAAACTGTTTATATATTATTATTTCATATTTAGTTTATTATTTTATTATTTATTTTCTTATTTTTATTATAACCGATACCTCTCCTAACATATCAAAGATATTTCTGCCATTTTTTGAAGATGTTATGCTGAATAACAAGATATCCAACTTTGAATAGTTTGCAGTTTTAGAATTTCTTCTTTATCCAACTCTCCTTCTTTAACTTTTCTTCTAAGATTGTCTAGCATGGTGGCAGCAGTAAATCTTTTACTTTTATTAACGTTTCCTTTCAAAAAATATTCTTCTAAAAGTTTCCACACTCTTTTAGATATATGTTTCCACCTCCTTTTTTGCCGTATTTTTGCTTACTTTTTAATGTCCATTCTGACTCCAAGGGAAACTCATGAAAGGAATTCCTATTGAGTAGATAAATTTCTAATTAGTAAATAATTAATATGTATTCAAAACAAATATACTTACCATACAATATTTTGATTTTCTTGATTTCCAGAAATATCTTTTTCAAAAACAAACAGTAATTAGCATTTGTTTCAATATTTCAAATAAAATTCTTTTCTTACCATTTTGTGTTGTTTCTGTTTCATTAGCTAAGGCAAGTTCTAATTCTTTAACCAACTCATCTCTTTTAGCAGTATTGACAACATTGATATTTCATTTTTTCAATTCAGATAATAATCGTTCTTTTGTCAATCTTTTAGGATCAATACCTAGATTGGAGGCAAAATGAGGGTTGAATAATAATCACAAAAAGATGAAGAGGTAACGCATCTGATACGTTTGGCATAGCAACTAACCATTTATTTTTAGGAATTGTATGAGTTGATACCATATGTTCTGGAATTTCAATTTGCTTTTTCTGCAAATTAGCTATTTGTGCCAGTGAAAACTCTGTCCTTCTCCAACATTAGGAATCTCTTGACCAAGAATATAACCTGCCATTGATCCTTCACCCGGCCAAATCTGTTCAAATAAATTAGAATTTTCAGAAAGAGTATTTTTCGTCTTCTTATTTGGACCTAAAGTAAGTCAAAATCAGATAATATAATCTTTGTTATTTTCATTTGATCTAAAACTCACCTTTTATTCGATTTGGTTCCAAATGTGTAACAGATGTTCTACAAATGTCCTTAATTGCAGCTTCGATATCAGCACCCTCCATTATATCCAATCCAAGACGTACTTGACGTTTGATTGCATGGGTAATCTAATATATTGATACTCATTATATAAGTAGATCATATCTCTTATTTATTTTTGTTAATACCTAGGCATGATGGCTGTCAATAGTTGTTTTTGCTTCCCCTGCTTCCAGGAATATCCATTTCTTTATATTTATTTGATACCATTCTAACCAATTTCCTAAAATCATCATTAGATCAGCATTGTGATAATGAGGACCATTATCTGAATAATTGTGATCCACTTTGGCTTATTTTCTAGTGATTCAATTACAGCATGGAGTGATGAAGCTGTAAATCAAGAGTCTTGGCATGCATCTATTGATCAATGATCGTAAGTATAAACATCAAGTTCTTGATACCCTGGCTTTTTTGTATACATAAGAATTGTATGTAACATCCAACCTTTCTTCCCAAAGAATTCTGCTTTCGTTTCTCTAGCACTTTTTGGAAGTATTTCCATTTTATAATCAACCACTAATACAGCGCTATTTTCATCTAAATCTAATAGATTAGCATTAAATTGGGCATTCAAATAAACTTTATAGGCTTGATAAGCAAGATAATATAACAGATGGTTTTGATATTCATCAAGATCTTTGTGCAAATCTATAGAAATCTGATTTTTAAGATGTCTAAAGAAGGTAAATAATTCAGCACATTCTTGAGATGCATGTGTATATTGTTCTGTGCAAATTCCAAATGCCCACAGTAAGCAATAACTAATACAAGGATTATGTTTTGTTATTCCTTTTTTATCAATGACCAGATTTTTTTCATAATTTCTTTTCAAAAATCATTGTAACCTTTCCAACTCATCAAGAAATTGTTTCTAAAATCAATAAAATGATATATTTAAGAAATTGTCTTTAAAAACAAGAATTTTATTATTTAGCCAAG
>QZLH01001478.1:10539-20746 GCA_003833135.1 Oehlia diaphana
CAAAACTAAATATATTTCAGTTTCAAAGGTATGCTATACAATTAATTGGAAGATCGGTCATGCAGAGTGGAGTGTTAGTAGTACCCAATCTTCAACAGCTGTTGTTAATACATTTTTACAGGTATTTAACTAGATAAATTTTAATAACATATAATTAATTTTAATATTATATTTAATAGAAAATTAACTTAAAATCATCAACTAAATCATCTGGGCCTCGGTTATTTGGATTTGATATTGAGCCACTATATCATGCTCGTTTACAAATTGGGTTTCGACCTGTTACTGCTGTTACAACAGAAGTTAATAACCGAAAAAGACCACTCGAAGATATCACTTCCCGTTCACAGCAAGATAAAAGATTTAACAGTTTCGGAAGGGATGTGCAAAAAGCCGTTGATGAATTGATTGTTAAACATAAGCTGACAAATTTATCTGGAGAGCCAATTTTATATTTACAGCATATTGGATTCGATTGCAAAGAAAATCAAGTTTGCATCAACTTCAAAGATTCGAATTCTATGACAATTCAAACAAAACTTGATGCTATTGTACGTGTGTGTGATGAAGCACTTTTAAGTCGTGATGGATACCGGCATTTAGCAGCAGTTGTGCCATCACTTTTTCGTGAGTATTTAGTTGCTGATCGCCGAAATAAGATAAATAAATTAATAAATACTCAGATACATGTGGAAATTTTTAATATTGAAAATATTGATCAATTTAATGGTGATAATAATTCTGATGAACGTGCTAGTGATGTTTTAGTAAATAATTATGAAGTAGGAAATGGGGCTTATCGTTCACTTTCAACTTTACTTAAAATATTAATACCTGTTTGGAAAGGAAGAGAAAATCCTGTAATAATTCCAGGAGATATTCTTCATATAAAACTTGGTGGAGATGGTCGTAATGTTGGGAGAAAACAAAATCATGTAATGGTTACTTTTTGTTTATTAAATGAAAAGGATGATGTACTTAAACCAAATCATCAATATAGGTATATTTTTTGTGTATTGTTAAATTAATTTAATTGTAATTTTAATAAAAAATAAAATAAAATTCATTACTGTTTTAATATATGTCTTTACATAGGTAAAGAAAAATATGAGACATTGGATAAAGTTGGCAAAATATTTGCCTTACAGTTGGCTGATTTAAAGGAAAATGGAATAATTGATGATGATGGCGTTCACTGGCCTGTTGAATTTTATTTTTCTGGTGATTGGAAGTTTACCTATATTATTTTAGGTCTAAATGCACTTAATTCCGAATATTTTTGTCTATTCTGTGAATGTGATGCTAAATCCCGGCATAATATGGATCTTTTTTGGATGCCTACTGGAAATACTAAAGGTTGAAATTTTTTTCTAAATTGTTAATTGGTAAAAAAAATAATATGTAAGTAATCATTATAATTACATTAATTAGGGAAAAAAAGGGCATCTTTGTTTCCTGTGATTGATTTACTTAATTATATTCCTGACGAGCTTCATATCTTATTATAGATATCTGATATATTAATGGAATGTCTATTTAGAGATCTATTTAAGAAAAATGATTTTGAACGAAATTTTAAAGAAAAAATTGAAAAAAAAATGAATGACATTAATATTCATTTTGAGTTTTATCGTAATTCTGCTTGAGGTACTTGGAATTAGACATCTCTTATGGGACCAGAAAAAAAAAAATGCTACAATATTTTCCTGTAAGTGAATTTATACCTGGAGTACGTGGAGTGGATATTGAAAATTTGTGGTGTAAATTTTATCAGTTGTATTAGGTTTTAAGAAAACCATCTCACACTGAAGCAGAAATTTTAAAATTTGAGGAAGATGCAAAAAATTGGGTAAGGATTTTCTGTCAACCTACTATAGGCCAAATGACAGCAATTCTGGGACTTTATAGGAAGGATGATGTTACATCTTACATGCATATGCTTACAATGCATGTCCCTTATTTTATGCGTCAATTAAAAGAAAAAGGACTTTCGCTTAGATTATTTTCAACAAGTAGCATTGAAAAAAAAAATCACGATCAGGTATGATATAAAATTTTTCATAAATGTTTTCATTAACTTATTATTCATTTATTACTTATTAGGTTAGATTGTTTTTTGGAGGAACAACTATGGGAGGTGGTAAAAAAAACTTCCTGTTGTTTACGATATACTAGTATTTGAAAATCGTCAAATCTTTTATTTGATTAATAATATTCCTAATGAAATAACATGTAGAAACATTAATATTCATAACAGTAAAAATACAATCTAAATTATGTTTTATGCACAAAACTACTAATTTATAAATTATTTATTTCTGGAATTCTGTTGAAATCCAAAAAAAATTCTATTAAAATATCTATAAATTATTTATTGATATCTTTTGATTTAATTCTTGAAGAGAGGAGCATGGTAAAATAAGTCTATATTGCGATTGATTATTTGTTTTAGTAATAGTAGGTATTGCAGAGTGAGCAGAAGTGTGATTTTTATTTGTTACTTCATTTCTAATAAAGAAAAAAATCAAACTATTAATTCTTCAAAACTATAAAAGATTTGTATGTGAAATTCTGAACCTTACCCATTAATAAACTCTCCTGAATCTGTTATAAATGTGCAGATAGTAACTGTCCCACACTGAAAGATTCGGTTATTTTCAACCAACTCATTCTGTGCCCAACTGAAAGAAACTTCATAAATTTCCTCACTATTCACAAATAGTACATATTCCATTGTTTTTGTTTGGGATCTTGTTAGCAATTCCAGTATTCATAGTTTAAGATTTACTTTAATCTACCTTCTCCTGCTTCACCTTTAAATGTACAACGATATTTTCGCAGTACTGAATTATACCTAAAAGAAGGTTTATTTTGAAATAAATAAACAAATACATTCTCAGGAAAGACACTTATTGAGAGTCATTTAAATCTTACAGAATGTCTATTGAAATTAAGACGTTTTTTAATTAAGACTATAAATGCATCTTAGTAAGACACAAGTGCTCAAAAGTGGGCTGGTGGAGTGAATGGAGATGAGGTATAGTTTTATTGTTTTTATGCTTAGTTCTTTCATGAGTTAAAAGTTATTTTCATGAAGAAAAGGTTTTTTGGCAAAAGTAACATTTAAAGGACATGTTGGATACAGTAAACGTGTGATTGTGCCGCAGCATGAATTTTATTTAGTTGTGATTGGTAAATAATAATAATGACAAATGTGATATGTATGATAGTTAAACTGGTAATGATCGACTATTGATCATTTTCGCAAGTGATATAACTGAAGTGAGCCAAATCAGCCCATATAATACTGTTAACAGCTGATAGTTATATTGATCTTCCAGGTTCGATAGAGAGTTAGCTAACGCAACTAATTACGAAAGATATTAGGGCACATTTTGGAAGATATAGCTATGAAGCATAAAACGTCACTAGTGCAAATGAAGTGACAAGACACGAATTAATTTCTTCCGTTCTTCATGCACCTATCATCATGCAAGATGCATGATATAATCTAAAGTGCCTCAAAGGCAAATAAAAATTTTTTTTTTAAAAAAAATATCGAGTATTTTATTAATTTAGTTTTAATTAGTAACTACACTAAAAATTATTTTAATTATTATGCTTCTGCATAGTTAATTGCCAGAAGTTTTAATAGGAATGGTTCTATTTGGCCTCTTTTGAGATAAATTTCGGAAGCTTTTATTTTTATTTTTTTATTTTTTTCTTCTTTAGAATGGTACTAACTATTCCTTTCTTTTTCTTTTTGTTAAACATTTTTAGGTAGGTTCTGGAAGGTTTTTTTTTTCTTCTTTTTTGAATGGTACTAACCAGTTTTTTTTTCTTTTTTTAGCATTTTAGCCTGGATTTTCTTCCGGTAAATAGATGATGCTATGGTGTCTATAGTGCTAGTTTTTTCTCCTAAATATTATCCATTCTCTTTTCTTTTTTTAATAGGAATAGATTAATGGTTTTTTGAGAATAGGTAAATAATAATTTAAGTAAGAAAACATAGGAATGTTAGAAAAATGAAAATTTTTTTTTTTTTTGCAAGGTAATACAATTTGTGAGTTTATTAATTATATGTAAGAAAGTAAGATATCTGTAATATAATTAATTTATTAAAACTTCAAACCAGTTTCCCATTCATAAGATTGCTCCTATACTCTACCATCACCTTATAAAATTCACCTGTATCCTTCAATAATAACTATTGAATTATATAGAACCATTATATTATAAGGTTTCAGTATGTGCTTTTACTACCCTCTAAACAAAAAAAAAAATAAGATTATATTAAATTTGTATATTTTTGTATTATTATATACCTTTCATAATACCTTATTTCCTTCTCTAATGAATTGATTTATATATTATTGTCTTGCTTTTTCTAATGCTATTGATCATTGTTTATCATGTTTCAAGATTTTTCTGTTTTTCAAATTATATATGCTATTCTCCTTTTGCAATGTTAGAATTCTGTTATATACAATATGTTAATGTGTTAGTGGCCTTTTTCTTAAGTCTTGTTTTTTTACTTCTTTAATATGTTTCCATTCTGCTACTGCTTTACATCGTAGTTGCCAAATAATATTGTAAAATTCATTAACAAATGTTTCTAAAAAAAAGAGCTGCTATAGTTAATGCCATTCTTTTTGACTAAAATTGTTAGCCTTAATTATTTTTAAAAAATTTTGAATTACGACTATAAGATTTTTATAGCCTTAATTAATTATGACATATAAAAATTTTGTATTATGACACTTTTTTGAATTATGGTTAACATCTTTATTTTTGATTTAATGATGATCCTGAGTTTACTTTTTGGGAAGTAACTTCTAACAGTAAGTATACATAAGGAATAGGCAAATTAGAATTAATGCCAGTTATATAGGCAAAAAAATTTTTATTATATAAAAGCAATTGTTGTATATCTTTCTGACTTAGTTGAGTATATTTAAGTTATTAGCAATATATTAATCTTCATTTTTTTTAAGATAAAACTTATATTTTATATCACCATATAAGTAAAAATATTAGCTTTAATTATTTTTTAAAAAATTTTGAATTACGGCTATAAGATTTTTATAGTCTTAATTAAGGTTGCTTGCCAAAACCTGTTTGGCCTAATGCCGAAAGGTGAAACCTCTTATATAGTGCTGAAACGCCAAAACGCTAAAACTGCGAAACCTGTCAAAATTGCAAAACTGCTGAAACATGCCGAAACCTCTATAATAGGTTTCTCCATAGTTTCAGCATAGTTGATCATAAGATTTGCATATAGTTATGCCAAGTTACACCAATTAATAATATAATTTAGATGATCAAATAATCTACAGATAAAATATTAGACTTCAATATTTTACCGTTGTCTTAGTTCTTTTAAGCTTTATCTAGTGTTAGAATTTTCATTTTTAACTCTTATATTAATATTATGATATTACACGTTTTTGCAGTTTTTTTTAAGGGGCTTATATTCATTAAAGGAAAATGTGTAACATGCATTTAATAAACCCAATTCTGCCATCTCCTTTAATACTGAACTAAAGTTTCTTTTACTTTCTTCCGTTTTCTTAATAATAAAATTAATAATAAACTATTTCAAATGACTGATCACATAGAAGATTCATCCATTAAAAAGAAAAATAGAGGAGATTGGCTACCTAATAGCATTTGGAAAGATATTAATAAAGGAGAAGCTGTTAGTTCTGGCAAATTTGCTGCCTCCTGCAAGTACTGTAAGAATACATGATCACGTAGTGAAGTTTCAAAGCTCAAAGAGCATCTTTCAAACCATTGTTCAGATGTGCCAGCAGCAGTTATTAGAAGGTATATAACTAAAGTAATAGAACGGCAAGATAAGTCCAAGTCATCCAAAAAAAGAAAATACTCTGAAAGTCAAAGTAACATGGATGATTACCATGATTCAACAGAGCTTAACAAATAAAGATGTACACGAATTAATCGTGCATTAGTTAAATTTTTTATTGCATGCGAAATTGCGTTTAGAATAGTGGAACATTCCTTTTTCATCAATTTTATAAAAGAGCTTAATGCTGAGTACAATACACCAATAAGGGAGGTATTAGTAAATCAACTACTTGAACGTGAATTAGCTCAAGTGAACTTCAAAGTTAATTCTGAGCTTGAAAAGGAAACAAATTTAACGTTAGGTTTGTTAAATTAAATAGGCTATCATACATGATTTTTATTTAATCTTAATTACTATATGATATTAATTTATAATTTAGCCTTTGATAGTTGGACGTCTGGTACACATCGTTCAATTTGGAACTTCATTGTAATGACTTTGTTGTGTAAAGAATATCTTTATCAACTTTCTGATTTGTTTGAAAATTCGCATACTGCAAAATATTTAGTTACGGTAATTGAAAAGGTTATAGAAAGTATTGGAGAAGATCGAATATGTGCTGTAATTTCCGATAATGTGGCCAATGTTCGTAATGCACAAAAAATTATACATGAGAATCATCCAAAGATTGAGAATGTGTGATGCGTTATACATTCTATTAATTTAATTGCATGTGACATCATCAAAGAGAAGTTTGGAGAACGTTTATTAAAACGTGTTAATATTTTGATAACCTTTTTTAGAAGTTCTCATCAGGCTAATGCAAAACTTGCTCAAATAATTAAAGAAAAAGGAATTAGTAGAAGAGGATTAAAATTATATTGCAAGACACGCTAGATTACTGCTAGTGAATCCATAAATTCAGTAATAAATTTGGAATCAGCACTAGAAGAAATGGCCAGTGATCATGATAAAGTGCTAATAAATGACAAAATAAAACTGATTATTCAATCAAGAAATTTTTTTTCAAATTTACGAGTCCTTGGATTTGTTCTGGATCCTTAAGAAAAGCGGTACTTTCATTAGAATCTAGAAGAGCTACACTTGCAGATTGTTTCCTGAGCTTGGCAAGACTTGCAGCTACATTAAAAAAGTTACCCAAATCATTAAATCCTGCATTCTGAAGTCATTGTATCAAAGTAATAAATGAAAGATTTGGTGAGTTTGATAATGATAACTGATAAGTATATTACTTGTTTTTTATGGATCCCAGATTTAGAAACACACCACTTAAAAAATGCGTCCTTATGAGAATTATCAAATGTGCAGCTTCAATCAGAAAAAATTTAGGTTTCAACCGTTATGAAATTGAAACTTTATATGATCAAATACAGAAATATATTAATGAGCAAGAGCCATTTATCAGTTTTGCTAAAGATAATCCTGTGAATTAGTGAAAATATATTAATACTGAACTAGAACCAGGTGTCTTACCAAGAATTGCAAGTTATCTATTTGCTATATGTCCTAACTTAACAACTTGCGAACGTGGATTTTCAACTTTATGATGGCTATTTTATAAACGTCGCTTAAATCTTAATGTGGATAAACTAAAATCTATGTGCAAATTAATTTTGTATTGGAAATCCAATTCAAAAACTGAACTTAGATTTTATGGAATTAATCAAAAAAAGAATACTCGTCTTAGTGATGATGAGATCAATATATGTATTGCAGAAGCTTTTGCAGAAGATGATGATGAAGAATATAATGAGAAGCAAGCTTCTACTCAGAGATTAATTACAAGCAGCGAAACAATACCTAAAGATAATTGCCGTATAGTAATCAAAAGTCTATGGATTGATCAATTTGTTAATTTATCGCATGATTCAATTACTAGTGAAATTGGCGATATTCCAAGAGATATATTAGATGATTCAGATGAAAATAATGCGAAAGATGATGAAGTTGATGATAATGGTAATAACAAGAGACCTGGAGAAGGTGACTATGATTATGATATAGATGATGTATTAGGTATGGATGATGGTGATAATAATGACGAAGTAGTTTGTTCTAGAACATGTTAATATATTAATATATTAACATGTCTTAAAATAAACTACTTGTCCCAGACTATTATGTTCTAGGACAATATAGTTTATTGATTAAAATGTTCTAAAACACTATAATCTATTAATTTATATGTCCTAAGATAATATAGTTTATTGATTAATATGTCCTAAAGATGGGTCTGTTTTTCTTTTCTGTGACCTGTTGGTTAGTAAATGTTGATGAAGTGCATGCCTATTTGATTGCCTATTAAAATACCTAATTGTGGTAAAAAAAATATCATGTCAGATCCATAATTCTGGCCAATCTTTTGGGCATGTGATTTGAGGATCCATAATGGCGCCATGGTAGTGACCTTATGGTATCATAGAACTATCGTGAAACTGTCATGAAACTGGCAGGAAGCTAGAAAGATTCTATTATTTTGCCAGTTTTATGCCAACTTGAGTGCTGAATTATTATGTCCAAAGTTCTGGCCAAAATTGTGGAATAGTATTAGCCAAAATTAAGCAAAAATAGACTGCACCTTACTGTGCCAGTCATGTGATACTGTTCGGTACTGGAATACCTTCACATAAGTTATTTGATCAGCTATAGATAAAAAATCAGTTAAATATGGCTGGCACTATAGCATGTAATTCTAGCGGGCTAGTGACAGGAACATTCACAGAATTTTTCTAGCACTTTTTCGTCACTTTCAAAGGTGATAGAGAATTAGAGGTGTGATATGTATTATTATGGCCAGCCTATTTATTTGCCAAAAAGTGCGTCATTCTGCAACCCAACTATTGCCTATTTGTTGTTGGTATAAGTTTTACGCGAAGGCTATACCATACCCAGATATATGGTAGGCTTCTTTCATTATTTTATATAAAGATACTGAAGAAGTCTACCCTAAATGTCATATTATACCCGACTACATACTAGTGATAGGGTAGGTATCTTCCAATATTTATATAATAGATTACGAAGTTACCTACCTTAATATCATCTACTAAGAATTAATCTATCCGCGTTTTTCTACCTATCCTGCTATACGCCTCTTTCTACACCTTTCAAAAAAATAAATTAAACATTTCTGAAATTTATAGAGTTATCATAACTTTTCGATCTAATACCATGCATACTTCAACTATTTCCAATCAAACTAATCACACTGGAACTCTCACCCCAGCCCTCCACTACGATAGCACCAGCCCCAGTGAATACTTGAGTAACTCAGATAGCTATAATGATAATGTTTCTGATTGTGGTTCAGATGATTATATAACTACAAGTGTAATTATGAGTCTGATAATGAAGAAGCTTCCTGCACTTCAACCAGCACTACTGAAGCTGTAAAAGAACGAAAGGATAATGTGATATATACTTTGAGGCAAGAAAACTTCAATGATAAATTTTTCCCTAAAGATTTGCTAAATGCTATTCGGGGAATTCTCTCATCATCGCCTAGAGATATATCAGACGATAAAGGATCATTGGATTGCCTTCCAATCTATTCATTCCTCTTTCTGAACGAAAAGGCTCTAGTTTGTATAATGCTTATGACTGAAGTGAAGTGGAAAATAAATTGGTTATAAAAATTGACCAAGATGCTGATCATGCATCGTCGGTCTGGGTGTGGGTTTCACCCACCTCGGCCAAAGCCTCGCAGTACCTACATTTTCCCTCCGGAGGTAACCTCAGCAATATAGCCAGAAGAGGCTTAAAGAGCCTCACCAGATATCAATAAGGGGGAGGACCTTCAGGTCTGACCCTCTATATCCATCCCATTTCTGTCCCTACATCTGACCCTATATATACTACTTTTTATCCCATCAGAAAGAAGAATAAAGAGGAAAAAAGGGAAGTAGGACAGATGGGGCAAATAGGACAGATGTTTTAAAAGTTATACAGAATTTTTCAAAAAAAAACTTTTATTTTTACTCTCATTACCCATCCCATTCGTTTTGCACCTATCTGACCCACCATTCTTAGCCTCCAATCAGCCCAGTAAAACCAGGAAGTGCAGGACAGTTTTCACTCGCCCAAAAAAATCAACTCTTTTGATCTGTCTTACCATTCTTACCCTCCAATCAGCCCAGTAAGACCAGGAAGTGCAAGACAGATACCACTTGTCCGAAAAAATCAATCCACCTTTCTCTTTTTTGTCTTTTGCTCTACTGTATCTCTTTTCACCCTATCATCCAAACATTTAGCAACACACTGCTAGCATGCCTTATCAGATTGAAAGATTTCAAGACCAAGCTCTTTGCATTGTCGATTAAAAGCTGCTACCTTCTTTTTAGCTGCAGCATCTTCCTTTTCCTTCTTGCTCTTCTTTTT
>QZLH01001481.1:1695-17224 GCA_003833135.1 Oehlia diaphana
AAAAAAAAAAAAAAAAAAAAAAAAATTTTAATCAATTTAAATAAAAAAAAAAAAAAAAAAAGATATAAAATTCGAGAAAATTCAGTTTTTTATTTTTTTTTTTTATTTTTTTACTTTTTTTTTTTTCTATTCTTTATTGAAAAATTTCGTTTATACTTTTTATAAGTGATGGTTACATAAAAAATATGAAAAAAAAAAAATCTTTTTAAGGTAAGATATAGTATGAATATATATACGCTTTTCATATATATATGTTTTTTATTTTAAGTTTCTATCTCGAGGTAAATTTACTTTTGTATATGTTATATCGGACAAAATATCGAGTAAATAAAATAAAATTTATATATTTATATATATATATATTTTTTAACGTGAAACAAATAAATTTAGTAAATTGTAGTTAGAAGAATTATAAGTGATATTCTCCGCGAATAGCGAATATGTAGTTTGATGTCATCGAGTTATTGACACTCACGTGATTAAATTTTCTCGTGATTAAATTTTTCCAATGTTAAAACAATATTTAATTTTATTACAATATAAGCATAAAATATTGTTTCTTTTATTCTGCATGTACTGCATGATAATCCCTTAAACAGTTTTACGATAAATTTTTTTTTAGAAAAAAAAAAAAAATTTATCATATACTCGAATATTTTCAGAATCGTAAAAAATCATAATATGATCAAACATATGATCAACAATATTATTGTATATTCACATTTCCATTGATGTGTGTCTTAAAAAAATTTTTCGTTAGAGTCTGATCTGCAGATTTTGGTTAAAAGATTTGGTGTGTTACGATAGGATGATCACTCGAAACTCCCCTTTATTTTATTTTATTTATTATTTTTTTTTTTTAAATATTATTCCATTATTAATAATAACTTAAAAAGAAAAATTTTACCGCTTTTTATTTTTATGTGTTGTTATTTTTGGTTAATCATGGTATATTAAGACACAAGCATGATATTTTGAAACTCGAAAACAACGTGAAACATTGTGAAACCAATTTTAAACGTTAATTGTAAGAGAATTACATACACTTTTAACGATTGTCTTACATGTCTTACACCAGAAAAAAAAATTTTAATTTCGTTCAATTTTTTTTCAAATAATAATAATATCCTAAATGAAAAAATTTAAAACATTATCATTATCCGAAAACATTTTGATAGAACTAATAATAGTACATGAAACTAATACATATGAGTTTCACTCATACAAATTATGCAGTTATAACCCCACAAAATGTTACGGTAAAAAAAACACATCACATACAATAAAGTTTAAAGTAGATGTATTTTATAAAGAGCTCGAAATTGAACTCTAAATAAATAATTTTTATTTTCAACTTGTTATAATTTTAATCGTCAAATATTATATATATATATTTTTTTGACTGAACCATTTCTTTATTATTTTTTTAGAATTATTAAACGTACAAATTAAAAATTTGCGAATTATCTATGTAGATATCAAAAAAAAAAAACAAATTTTCTTGAGACTGAGAATTATTACTCGGTAGATAATAAGACACAAGAAAATAATTTCTGGCCTCGTTAATCTTTCATATTTAAATCGAATAATTGTTTGGCTGATGAAATAGATGCAATAATTATTACAGCAACTTTTCATAAATATACTTGATGTCGACTCAGCATGTGACATTTAGCCAATCCATTTAAAACAACTGATGAAACTTCACGTCATCAAAATCCATCCAGTCACGTGATTAATATACATACTATCTCGACATAAAAATTGGTTGTAATAAACTTGTAAAAAAAATGTTTTGTATGTATATATCGCGAGAAGTTAAACTTGTAAATGTATAATCTAACAATTAATAACTTATTTGCTTTTATCTTTATTAAAACACACCATTTCATTAATTGATAGTGTTACAAATTTCGAAATTTCTGCGTCAAAGATTTTGTGTAAATTCAAAAATTATGTTGACTTATTATTACTATTAACTCCTTACCTTTTTCTTTAGAAAAAATTTCATATCCTTTTTCTTTGGTAGAGTTTTCCGGCAAGTTTACAAATGACAAATTCTATTACTATACTATAAAAAAGATCGATCACGCGATGAAATGAAAAGATGGCTCAACCTTCACGAGCAATCGTGAATTTTTTACGGTTACGCAGAATAATCATTAGAATAAATGTATTTTTGGTATTTTGGTTTTATTGTATTTGCTTTTTTTTTTTTATTTTGTAATCTATATATCTTTTTTTTTTTTTCGAAAAAAAAAATCGACAAATATTGGATTATAATCAACGTTGGGCGAATAGTAATAAAAAAGTAGCAGTTTTTGTCTCATGTTTATTTAATATGTTAAAAGAGAAATTAAATAACTTAAAGAGCGACAATTCGAAAATTACTTTCACCTACTTCATTTTCATTAATTTCTTCATTTTTAATTCTTTTATAATAATTATTCTTTAGAATTAATATTATTAACGGAATCAATACAATTAATAGGGTTTAAAATTACTTTGATTAGCATCTAAACTTTTATTCGGTTCATGGGCTGGTTCATATTGTAGCATTCTATTAAAATAAATAAATTAAAGCCGGATTGCCAATTTTATTATAAAAATTAAAGATTTGTATTATAATTTTATACTTACGTTGATAAAGTATTAGATATAACATTTACGTTTGGATAACCTCTTCTCTTGCGTCAACTATAAACATAATAGAACCGGATCATTTCTTGTTTAAAAATGACAAACAATTAGCCACTAAAGTCAGGTTAAACTATATGAACAGTTAAAGTAAAGAACGCACTGTATTAATTATCTCTATTACTTTAATATAAAGATAAATTGTAGGATAGTATAATTATTCGAACTTATAATATCTCATATAAAATAATAGATTTGCATTCGCGATTTATTTGCAGACATTAGTTGAATTTCTCATTTAAGAGTTATAGCCTCGTCTAAATATATTTCACCATCTGCTTACTCAAGAACAAATGAACGATTTGTTTATTTAAAGGGTAAAAATATATGTGACCAAATGCTTGAATAAACGTATTTAAAAGTATATTAATTAATCCTTTTTTATGGGGCGCATTTATTTCACCGAAAATCGTATCATCAATAATCAACTTACAGTTAGGGTCATAATTCGACGAAGGTCATTTCACCGACAGGATGATAAGGTTATTTCACTGACAAGTATTAAATTAATAACTTTTTGTAATAAAATGATTCATTGATTATTTTTATGTAATTTTTATGAATATTGATTACTTAATATTATTTCATAGGAAAATTAAACGTTAAATACAAATATCTAATTTATTCAACGTATAACGTATAATTTCATATTTATAAATAACAAATAAAAAAAAAGGAACATTTAGTTTATTTAACATATAAATAGATAAATGGTTAGCATTAAAAATTTAGTTATAAAAAATATTAATGCTGAAATGAAAAAAAAAAAAAAAAAAAATAATTCGACGAAGTGATTTTAGATAAAATGATTTTCGGTGAAATAAATTGACTGTCGGTGAAATAATTGAATAATTGTGAAATAACCGAACCCACTTTTTATAACTCCTCAGGATATAATTATTTTAGTGAAGTTTAACTCTATTCATTAAATTAATGTTCTTTATTCCGTAGAAAATTCACTATTTGATACTCGGGTTATAAAATATATGTGACCTGACCAATTACGGGAATACGGGTCTTGTTTATTTTATTTAGGTCAGGTTAAATATTTTCTCCAAACCCGACCCGAGTTGACCCGGTAGGATATACAATTTCTCCCTTTTTGGGCGATCGTCTTTTTAGAAAATACAATTTTTGATATTACACAAATAAATCTAACTTTAATTGGATGGATCTGTATACATCATTACGCCATTACGTCATAGTTGATTTTCTATTTTTTAAGCTATTTAAATCGAGTTTTATCGTCCCAAAAATTTTAATATTCAATGGAGCAAAATTCTCTAGGCTTAGGCAGTGCGAAAGAAATTATTGTAAAAAATTTTGAAAGTTGGACCAGTGGAAATAAAAAAATTGATGATTTCATTCAAAAAAAGCAATTAAAATATAATGAAACTGGTGACTTATTTGAATGGATACCACATAGTGAGCTTATTGATATTAAAGAAATAGAAGTTAAGTGTTTGATTACAGCAATATGGAAAGAAGGTCCATTACATTATGACAAAGATGAAAATAAATTAATAAGAAAATCGAATAGAAAAGTTGTATTAAGGTATTTGCATAATTCACGAGATGATTCTATTGAAGAAATTGCAAATAAGGTATTAAAATTTTTTTGTGAATTTAGTATGAATAAGAATATATTATTAACTATTTTTTTTTGTAGGCTGAATCATATTTGAAAGATTTTCAAGACTATGAATTATCTCTAGATTTACTTCGAGACTATAGTTTACGTCGAGGTTATGGATTATCTCAAAATCCAGACACAAATGATTATATTTTGGTCTTTAGTAATAATTATCTTGATTATTATTGTGAAAAATGTGGTAATGAATGTAGAAAAAATATGGATTATAAACAATGTATACCATGTCAGGTGAACCATTTAAAAAATAATTGGACTAGTGGAAATGAAATAATCGATAATTTTATTCAAAAAAAGCAATCAAAATACAATGAAATTGGTGTAGTATTTGAATGGATACCATACAACAAGTTTATTGATATTGAAGAAATACGAGATAAGTGTTTGACTACAGCAATGTGGAAAGAAGGTCCATTACATTATGACAAAGATGAAAATGAATTAATAAGAAAATTGAATGGAAAAGTTATATTAAGATATCTGCATAAGTTACGGGATACTAAAGAAATTATAAATAAGGTACTATTTCTTTGTGAATTCAGTTTGAATATTAATATATATTAATTATTTGTTTCTGTAGGTTGAATCATATTTGAAAGATTTTCAAGACTATAAATTATCTCAACAAAATTTAATTCGAGACCATGAATTAGCCCAACAAGATTTAATTCGAGATAGAGGCTATGGATTATCTCAAAATCCAGATACAAATGATTATGTTTTGATTTTTGATAATATTTATCATTATTATTATTGTGAAAAATGTGGTAGTAAATATAGAAAAAATATAGATGATAAACAGTGTATACCATGTCAGGTAAACTATTTGAAAAATAATTGGACTAGTGGAAATGAAATAATCGATAATTTTATTAAAGAAAAACAATCAAAATACAAAGAAAATGATGCAGTATTTGAATGGATACCATATAGCGAGTTTATTGATATTAAAGAAATAGTAAATAAGTGTTTGATTACAGCAATGTGGAAAGAAGGTCCATTACATTATAACAAAGATGAAATTGAATTGATAAGAAAATCGAATGAAAATGTTGTATTAAGATATTTGCATAATTCACAAGATACTAGAGAAATTATAAATAAGGTATTTATTTTTTTGTGAATTTAATTTAAATACCATTAATATATAGTTATTTATTTTTGTTTTGGTAGGTTGAATTATATTATCAAGCCTATAAATTATCTAAAAATTTACATCAAAAATATGGATTATCTCAAAATCCAGGTACAAATGATTATATTTTGGTTTTTAGTAATAATTATCTTGATTATTGTTGTGAAAAATGTGGCAATGAATATAGAAAAGATGCAAATGATAAACAGTGTATGCCATGTCAGGTAAACTATTTAAAAAATAATTGGACTAGTGGAAATAAAATAATTGATAATTTTATTCAAACAAAGCAATCAAAATACAATGAAGATGATGCAGTATTTGAATGGATACCATATAGTGAGCTTATTAATATCAAAGAAATAGGAAATAAGTGTTTAACTACAGCAATATGGAAAGAAGGTCCATTGCATTATAATAAAGATGGAAAAAAATTGATAAGAAAATCATATGAAAAAGTGGTATTAAGATATCTGCATTATTCACAAGATACTAGAGAAATTATAAATAAGGTATTGAAATTTCTTTGTGAATTTATTTTGAATGTTAATATATAGTTATTTATTTGCTTTTGTAGGTTAAATCATATTTAAACAACGAATTATCTCAAATTCAAAATCAAAGTTATAGATTTTATCAAATTCAAGTTCCACATCTAAACTATGGATTATCTCGAAATCCTGACACAAATGATTATATTTTGATTTTTAGTAATATTTATCTTTATTATTATTGTGAAAAATGTGGTAATAAATATGAAAAAAACACGAATGATAAATGGTGTAAATCATGTCAGATAAACCATTTAAAAAATAATTTTAAAAATTGGACTAGTAAAAATGAAGTAATTGATAATTTCATTCAAGAAAGGCAATTAAATCATAATAAAAATGATATAGTATTTGAATGGATACCATATAGTGAATTTATTAATATTAAAGAAATAGGAGATAAGTATTTGACTACAGCAATATGGAAAGAAGGACCATTACATTATAACAAAGATGAAAATAAATTGATAAGAAAATCATATGAAAAAGTTGTATTAAGATATCTTCATGAATTACAAAATACTAGAGAGATTATAAATAAGGTATTTCTTTGTAAAATTAATTCGAATTTTAATATATGGTTAATTTATTTTGCTTTGTAGGTTGAATCATATTCTCAAGCCTATAGATTATCTCAAAATCCATATCAAGACTATGGATTATCTCAAAATCCAGACACAAAAGATTATATTTTGATTTTTAGTAATAATTATCTTGATTATTATTGTGAAAAATGTGGTAATAATTATAGAAAAAATATGGATGATAAGCAGTGTATATTATGTCAGGTAAACTATTTGAGAAATAATTGGACTAGTGGAAATGAAATAATTAATAATTTTATTCATAAAAAGCAAACAAAAATCAATGAAAATGATGCAGTATTTGAATGGATACCATATAGTGAGTTTATTGATATTAAAGAAATGGAAAACAAGTGTTTAACTACAGTAATGTGGAAAGAAGGTCCATTATATTATGATAAAGATAAAAATGTATTGATAAGAAAGTCGAATGAAAAAGTTGTATTAAGATATCTGCGTAATTTACAAGATACTAAAGAAATTATAAATAAGGTATTTCTTTGTGAATTTAGTTCGAATTTTAATATATGGTTAATTTATTTTGCTTTTGTAGATTGAATCATATTTTCAAGCCTGTAGATTATCTCAAAATCCATATCAAGACTTTGGATTATCCCAAAATCCATATCAAGACTATGGATTATCTCAAAATCCAGACACAAAAGATTATATATTGGTTTTTAGTTATAATTATTTTGATTATTATTGTGAAAAATGTGGTATTATATATAAAAATTATATAGATGATAAACAGTGTATACCATGTCAGGTAAACTATTTAAAAAATGATTGGATTAGTGGAAATGAAATAATTGATAATTTTATTCAAAAAAAGCAATCAAAATATAATGAAAATGATGCAGTATTTGAATGGATACCATATAGTGGGTTTATTGATATTAAGAAAATTGGAAATAAGTGTTTAACTACAGCAATATGGAAAGAAGGTCCATTGCATTATGACAAAGATGATAATGAACTGATAAGAAAATCATATGAGAAAGTTGTATTAAGATATCTGCATAATTCAAAAGATACTAGAGAAATTATAAATAAGGTATTTCTGTGATGAATTTAGTTTGAATGTTAATATATAGTTGATTTATTTTGCTTTTATAGGTTAAATCATATTTGAAAGATGGATTATCTCGAATTCTTTGTGTATTACCTCATATTACATGTCAAGGCTATGGATTATCTCAAAATCCAGATACAAATGATTATATTTTGATCTTTAGTAATAATTATCTTGATTATTATTGTGAAAAATGTGGTAATAAATATGAAAAAAATATGGTTGATAAATGGTGTAAATCATGTTTGATAAACCACTTAAAAAATAATTTTATAATTAGAACTAGTGAGAATGAAATAATCAATAATTTCATTCAAGAAAGGCAATTAAATTATAATAAAATTGATACAGTATTTGAATGGATACCATATAGTGATTTTATTAATATTAAAGAAATAGGAGATAGTAAGTGTTTGACTACAGCAATATGGAAAGAAGGACCATTATATTATAACAAAGATGAAAATAAATTGATAAGAAAATCATATGAAAAAGTTGTACTAAGATATCTGCATAATTCACGAAATGTTATTACTGGAGGAATTATAATTAAGGTATTAAAATTTCTTTGTAAATTTAGTTTGAATATTAATATATTATTAATAATTTATTTCTGTAGGTTAAATCATATTTAAAAGAATTAAAAGATGTATTATCTCAAAGTTTATATCAAGGCCATAGATTATCTCAAAATCCATATCAAGGCTATGGATTATCTCAAAATCTAGATACAAATGATTATATTTTGATCTTAAGTAGTATTTATCTTGATTATTATTGTGAAAAATGTGGTAATAAATATGAAAAAAATATAGTCAATAAATGGTGTAAATTATGTCAGGTAAACCACTTAAAAAATAAACTTACAATTAGGACTAGTGAAAATAACATAATTGATAATTTTATACAAGAAAAACAATTAAATTATAATATAACTAAAGCAGTATTAGAATGGATATCATACAGTGAGTTTATTGATATTAAAGAAATAGGAGACCAGTGTTTGACTACAGCAATATGGAAAGAAGGATTATTACATTATGATAAGAATGAAAATAAATTTATTAGAATATCATATGAAAAAGTTGTACTAAGATATTTGCATAATTCACGAAATGATGTTACTGAAGAAATTATAAATAAGGTATTAAGATTTCTTTGTAAATTTAGTTTGAATATTAATATATCATTAATTATTTGTTTCTGTAGGTTGAATCATATTTAAAAGATGAATTAATTCTTAATCAAGATTATATAATGTCTCAAAATCCATATCACTACTATAAATTATCTCAAAATCCATATCAAGTCTATGGATTATCTCAAAATCCAGACACAAATGATTATATTTTGGTTTTTAGTAATGATCATCTTAATTATTATTGTAAAAAGTGTGGTAATAAGTACAAAATATATAAGGTTAATAAATGGTGTAATCCATGTCAAATGGATTATTTAAAAAATAATATTACTAATTGGACTAGTGGAAATGAAAAAATTGACAACTTCATTCAAAAGAAGCAATTAAAATATAATGAGAATGATAGTTTTAAATATGATGAATACAATGGAAATGATGCTGAAAATGATGCTGTATTTGAATGGATACCTTATGATAGATTTATTGATATTAAAGAAATAAGTGACTTTGCCATAGCAATATGGAAAGATGGTCCATTATGTTATAGTAATCGGAAATGGAAAAGAAAATTAAATAAAAAGGTTTTATTAAAATATCTAGTATATAATTCACAAAGCATTAATAATGAATTTTTAAACAAGGTATGAATTCTCTCTTGTTTCAATTATTAATAAATATTGTAATAATGTTATTGCATTTTAACAGATTATGTATTCAATGGAGAATTGTTATGGAATATCTCAAAATCCAAATACAAATAATTACATACTAGTTTATAAAGTTGGATATAACTGTGAAAATTGTGGTGAAAGGTACAACAATAAGTTTGAAATAGATAATAAAAGCTGCATATCATGTCAAACAAATCATGAAAATAAAAAAATTAATGATTTAATTCAAGAAATGAAATTAAATATTGATTATAACTCTAGCGAATCTAATATTATGTTTGAATGGATATCATATAATCAATTTAATGATATTAAAGTAATAGGTAAAGGTGGTTTTTCTACAATATATTCAGCAATATGGAAAGATG
This sequence comes from Oehlia diaphana, assembly GCA_003833135.1. Taxonomy (NCBI): domain Eukaryota; kingdom Fungi; phylum Glomeromycota; class Glomeromycetes; order Glomerales; family Glomeraceae; genus Oehlia; species Oehlia diaphana. The sequence continues at coordinate 11,569 of QZLH01001481.1, forward strand.
GTCTACTAGTTTATGATGGTTATAATGATTTTAGTTATGGTAAAAGTTGGCAAAGAAAATCAAATACAAGAGTTGCTTTAAAATGTTTACATAATTCGCAAAATTTTATTGATGAGTTTATAAATGAGGTATAAATTTCTTTGTAACTTTTTTGTAAAGTAATTTATACATTTTTATTAATAAGTATCTTTTAATAGGTTAAAGCATATCCAAAACAAAAGATAGAAAATATTCTTAAGGTATATGGAATATCTCAAAATCCGAATACAAAAGATTATATTATGGTTCTTGAATATGCAGAAGGTGGAGATTTCAATAATTATTTAGATAATAATTATGAAAGTTTTGATTGGCTTAATGGGTTGAAAGTATTGACTAATATTATTAGTGGTCTTAGTAAAATTCATCAAAAACAGATGGTTCATCGTGATTTTCATGTAGGAAATATTTTATTTATAAAAATAAATTCATGTAGTAATTCTTTTCCATTAACTCCCCAATTATTTTCTTTACATCCATTTGAAATTCCATCATCATCTGAAAGTCCTAAAAAATCTTCCAAAAATGATAGTTATAGTGCATGCATTTCTGATATGGGATTATGTAAAAAAATTGATGATATTGATGAAACAAGTATTTATGGAGTTATGCCTTATGTAGCTCCTGAGATACTAAGAGGAAAACCTTATACTCAAGCAGCAGATATATATAGCTTTGGTATGATTATGTATGTTATAGCAACTGGAAGACAACCTTTTTTTAATCATGCTCATGATGAGATTTTAGTATTAAATATATGTAATGGGATTAGACCTGAAATAAATGAAAAAATTGCACCAAAATGTTACAGTGATTTAATGAAAAGATGTTGGGATTTAGATCCAGACAATAGGCCAAATTCCATTGAAATAAAAGAACGTATTAATTTATTTTATGTTTCATTAATGGATCAAAGTTATAAAGAACAGCAGCATTATGAAATTGAAAGGCAATTTAAAGAAACACAAAAATCTAGAAAGGAAAATCTTTTATCAATTAAAAATTACCAATTAGTTACCCATGAACAAGCTATTTATACATCTCGATTACTTAATCCCTTTACAAAAATTCTTTCAAAATATGATGATAATATTAATAATAATACAGTAGAAATAACTGATTTTGCAAAGTAAGTTATATTTTATTTTTGTTACTTTTTTATATAATCTTTTCTTCTCATTTCTGTTTACATTTTAGTTGTTAAGCTATAATCATGTTCTGTGAATAATAATAATTTGAATGACTGAATGACTAAAGAGTGAATTAAAATTTAAATAAATGTTATGAAAATATTCTTTTTTTTGAGGAATTATTTTAACTGAGCTTGCTTAGTTGTAGCATTTCTTGACAACTTGTCAATCAAATAAATTATTTTAGGAAAATTTATTATTCTTTGCTTGATTTTTCATTAAATATTTTATTATTAAATATTTTTTTTTTCTATTTATTGGCTTTTGTTTAACACTGATTGTAGAGTAGTAGTATGTAAACCTTTTTTACATAATAAAAATCAGTTTGTAATTGAACAAAATTTTAAATTTAATCTATGCTATAATTCATCGAGTTAATTTATATATACTGTACATTCGTATAATATTATCATGTAAACAGATCACAAGTGCAATTTCTTAAGTAAATTTTGATTGAACTTTTTTATTTAAGAGTATTAACATTGTTTAAATAATTTTCTAAATTTCTAATATTATGTCATCTGCATACTCAAGGACAAAACAAATAATTTATCTCATCAAAAGGATAAGTTATAATAAACTATATATTATTTTATTATTTGCAAATTTCAGTTATTAATTACTGTTATAATCTAAAAAACAATTATTATAAATGAAATTTAAACTCTTTTCATTTAGTTAATCTTAAAATAAATAAATACGTTTTCCTATCTGTAAAAAACTTGTAAATTTCTTAATTTTTCTTAATTGCAAATTTTGATGTAGTATTTTTCTGGTACACAGCATGACCGAATTATGGGGATGGAAAAAGTTCCAAATGGAACGACTCAAAGCTGAACGTTGGATTTAGTGATCATTAATCTACTTTCCTTTTTTTTGGAAACTTGTATAACACAAAAATTCCATTTGTGGGAAATAAAGTAATATAAGCAGATAATTCAGGCCACAATTCAGTATTGGCCAGAATTAACAAACCTGTTCGCAAACGCCAGCTGGAGTTTAATCCAGTTCTATCAGTTTGATCCACTCTGACTCACTCCAGCTCACAGAATCAAAGCTAAACTGATATATAGTCATTTCCATCCCTACAAAAGCAAATTGACTGATGCCCAAATAATAGGTTCATTTTTAACTTAATGCAAGTTTGCTGCTGTTATTTCAAGAGACCTTCTGTCAAATATATTAGTTATTAGATGTGGAATATTAGAATATCAAAACCTCTATCCAATAATTGATTTTTAAATTTTCTTTAAAAAAAAAATAATAAAAATTATAAAACACACCAATGGTGTTGAACAACTACCCAAAAAATTCTGCGTAAAATCATGTGATTATCACATATTACATGATTGTGTTAGACGATAGCTTAATTAAATATAATTAATTTTTTTTTCACTTTTCCACTTCAAATATGGATATTATAACCAGTAATTTGCAGAAATGTAAAAAAATGTTAAAAAAGTTTACCCTTGGAAGCTTTCATTAAAGAAATTACATGCCAGTTTAAAACTTGTAATATATGTTGGCATAATGCTGCTTTACAATAGCTTTACAATATGAACAATCTAATCAATTTAATACAGAACTTTTAATACCAGAAGAAATGTTGAACAACTATTTGAAAAGATTTTAGAAATTAACACTAATGAATATTTAGAAAATAATTTAACTGGTATAAATTTTAATTGCAATATTTCAAGATGATCAATTAATTTAATAGGTAAAAGTTGATAGTTATTATTATACTTATTTTAACATTTTGGTATAAATCATGTTTTCAATGTAAATCTCTTGCAAAGAGACCTAGAAAAATGAATCCTTGAAAATAGAGATCAAATACCAATTGAACGATTTAATTGCAATGGATTGATTAAAATTAATATCATAACGAATTTAAGGAATAATGATGAATCTACTTTTACAATTGTAAATTCAACAAGTGATGATAATGACGGATGTTTAAACAAAACTCTAAAGATTACAAATTAATACTAAGTGAAGCATTAAGAATTGTAAAGGAACAAGAAATTATTGGTAATAAATGATGTGCACAAGCAGTTCAAACAAGTTTCCGTGATACCATCTGTTCTATAATATATTAATAGCTAATTTTTAATTTAACTCCCTATATATGTCATGGTTAAACTCATAGATCTTTAATATATGTATTACACCAGGCGTCTAATTTATTTACAGTACATTAGAATTGCGATTATTTTGTTAATCAAAGATTTACAAATTAATTAATAAAATGTAAACAAAATAGGATAATATTTACATGAAAATTACTATTGTGATCAGACCATGTAATGACTCTATATTAACACACAGATAATCTTTTGTTGGGCGTTTTTTACAAAAGTAGTTATTTTTATGTCAATCATTTATCAATCATTTTATAAATTTATCAAAATTATTAATTTGAATATATGTACATCATTTCTTAATTTAATATTTACTCACATGCAGAATTGCCATGAAATTGAAAAAAATTTCCTTTTTGGTAAAAAAAGGTCCATCAAATCTTATATAACTTATGTACATTGTACATGTACATGTATATAGACAGTCAATCATAATGAAAACTTTTTGTGCTGAATTTAACTGTGCTACTAAAGACAAATGTTAATTTGATAGATCATGAAATAAATCACATTGTTAAATATCATGTTGATCAATTTTTGTTCTTGCACGAAACAAAAATTTAATATTTTAACAATATTTTTATTTACAGTTAAAAACTAATTTATCTATCTAAGGATTTTTAGATATAAATCCTTTAAGTAATATTTAATTTAATAATTAAAAAAAAAAATTTATTTAGATATTTTGTATATGAAAATTTCTTAATGTACACTAGTGTTTGAAACACATATTACGTGATTCGATAAAAAAATTTTGTAAAAAAAAATCTAATAAATAAATCTTTAAAAGAAATGTATATTAGGTGTATTTTGGTCTGTTCTGCAAGTTTACTTAGTATGTCATAGATGGTTTTGAATGTTATTTTTGAGTTATCTAACAATCTTTTTTTTACTTTTTTTTCGTTAAATTTTTACATTAAATGATCAGCATAAAAATTTACTTTTTTTGGAAATTGTGTTCAAACACATAGTGTACAAATAGAAATCGTCTTTGTATATTAGGTTTTAATATTTTCATTTCATATTCTCCAAGATTTTGTATTATACTTTTAGTAGTCCAGTAGATATTAGATCATCCAAGTAAATATGAATAAATCTGCCTGCAGGGTTGTCCTTAAAAAACAAGAAAAATTCGCAAAAATTGCGAATTTTTCTTAATTTTTATTATAGTAAATCATTTTTTGATTCGGATCTGTCAGATCGGATACTAATTCAAATCTTAATCCGATCTGATCAACCTAGCTGTAATGCTGGAAAAATTTAGATCAGATAATCAGATCAGATAATCTTTTTTTACTTCAATGAAGTAAAATGGTGAGTCTCATAATATTTTTTTACAAAACTCTAATTATTTTTTCTAAAAAAAATTTGAAACTTTATTAAAAATATTTTTACTATTCATTATAATATATTATAAGGATTTCAACTTAAGTTACAGGTATTTTATACAGTTTATAGTACACGAGTTATTAAATTTTTTTACTTTCACATATTTGTTTTTTAACTTCAGGTTATAATTTCATCATTTTAGCCATATAAAATCAACTTTCTGCAGGATTGAAACTACTTGAATATTAATTTTTATGAATGTAAGTATAGTACTTGAGAAAAATTGAATTTTTCTTGATGATATTAACTCTTTTCTTTATTTTTTAATTTAGAGCGTAATATATCCACTTTAGTCAAATGAAATAAATTTTCTTTATTAATTGAAAGTTGTTCAGATGGGTTGAAACTACTTGAATATTAATTTTCATGAATGTAAGTATAGTACTTGAGGAAAATTGCATTTTTCTTGGTTATATTAACTCTCTTCTTTATTTTTTAATTTAGAGCATAATATCTCCAATGAAATCAACTTCCTTTATTAATTGAAAGTTGTTCAGACGGGTTGAAACTACTTGTATATTAATTTTCATGAATGTAAGTATAGTACTTGAGGAAAATTGCATTTTTCTTGATGATAATAACTCTCTTCTTTATTTTTTATTTTAGAGCGTAATATCTCCACTTTAGTCAAATGAAATCAATTTCCTTTATTAATTGGAAGTTGTTCAGACGGATTGAATCTACTTGAATATTAGTTTTCATGAATGTAAGTGTAGTACTTGAGGAAAATTGCATTTTTCTTGATGATAATAACTCTCTTCTTTATTTTTTAATTTAGAGCGTAATATCTCCACTTTAGTCAAATGAAATCAACTTCCTTTATTAATTGAAAGTTGTACAGACGGGTTGAAACTACTTGAATATTAATTTTCATGAATGTAAGTATAGTACTTG
>QZLH01001482.1:0-11278 GCA_003833135.1 Oehlia diaphana
TTAGATTCGGCTTGTTGAGACGATTCCAATGAACTATATTTCATCTTTTACTGATCACTGGATCAAAAGTTAGCAAACTGCCTGATTGGTGACAGTATTTGGCGAAAATGCCAATCAGTCACCAATCGGTCACCAATTAGTCACCAATCAGCTACCTGATTGGTGCCTGATTGGTGACTGATTGATGCCTGATTTTTCACATTTTGACCTGTGGATATTTTAAATAAAGACATGAATGAGAAATTTCTTTGATAGTTACATCAGTAATTCCACAAAAACTAAGGTTGAGATGTTGGAGATTTGAACAGAAATGAAGGCATTGCAAATTGAAGTTTTGGCAATATAAACACATTTACCAAAATCAAGATACTCTACACTAAGATGTTTCTCTACATTAAGGTGTTTCTCTACAGTAAGAAGTTTTTTTACTAATATATCACATCTATTTTTTCTTCGACAGCTACCTGAAATACTGAATCTCGAAATTCCATACTATAATCCACTTTCAAGTAAGAAAATTGGAGGCATCGTAAGAACATGCTCAAACATAATTCATTTGAATTTCAAAAATTGTGTGGCTTTTAGTAATAGAGTATTAAATCAGCTTAAAGTATACCCCAATCTGAGATATCTTAATTTATGTCGTAGTGGTATTATGGGTGATAAAGCTTTGTGTGGAATAGTAGGATCATGTCGTAAAATAGAATATCTAAATATTTCTTTCTGCCAAGGCATTACTAATAGATCTTTAATCAAAATTGCGAACAGTTGCCAAGCTTTACAAGAGTTTCATTTTGCTTGTACGCATTTGATTTCTGAAAGATTTATAAGTTATATTTTAAACTCATACCCAAATTTACAAAGATGGGTTAGTTTTGAACTATAAATTGGCTTTTGCTTCCCACATACTAATTCTATGAATTTCTTTGCTTTGGGATCGTTTCCCTTTAGCTCAATGCGTTTCCATAAAATAGGAGCACCACATCTATACCACAATCAGTAAACATATAGAGTAGGATAGATGGATTTATCTATCACTAAGAAATATAAAATCTGCTCTAGTAATTCCTGTATATTAAAAATACCTGTATGTGCCATAAATAATATATGCTGTATCTTTAAACAAAAAATAAAATTAATGTGTTCACTACTCTGGGTTAGTTGGATCGGACTGCCAGATATTCACAAAGTTCAGATCCTATTCTGTCTTTTATTTTTGACAGTGATAAGTAGTGTTCTGAACGGATCAAATCAGATTGGATTTGAGATGAATCCGATCTGATCCGAATTCAGATCAAAAATAAATGGATTCGATCCGATCTGAATTCAGATTAAAAAAAATTGGATCTGATCCGATCTGAATCTGAAATAGACTTAATTCGTTTCGGTCTGAATTAAATTCAGATTTATCTGGTCTGATCTGAATCCAAAATTTAAAAAAACATTTCGCAATATTTTTTTAACGATTTTAAATAAAAAATGTTGCAAAACGTTTTTATTTATAATTTATTGAAAAAAAACGTTTTGTGACGTTTTTTTAACGATTTTAATAAAAAACGTTGTGGAACATTTTTTATTTGCAATATAAGGCTGGACCAATTAAAATGTTTGTTTAACATAATCCCCCCTTCTCTCATTTTCCAAAAACGGTTCTTGAACAACACTATATATTGTCTATATTATCGAATGATTTAATCAATTACACAAAAGAATATATTTAAGTTTTAGTGTTACATTAATTTATATAAAATACGGAAAATTTCATGTTTCTTTCTCCCCTTTTGCGAATTACTATCAAAACTTTATTGATATATGCTCAACCATAGAAAAATACTGCATGTCAAAATAAAATTAAGTTTAAATATGTTTGATTATGGACAAATGTTACGTGTCAAATTGAATAAATATTATAAATATTGTAATATTTTTAAGAGATAATTTTGATACATTATTAAATTTTTTCAAATATGGTCCATTTTTTTGTTAGCGTTGACAAAGGGCAAAAAAATATAATTAGTCAATAAGTTATTAAAATTGTTGAAGAAACATGTACATTTGGTGAAATATATGAAGCAATTACTGAAGGCGTATTTGATGTATGTAATGTAAGGGTTTACGTTGGTAAAGGGGATGGCAAGTAGAATAATCTAAGAGAAGGATTATATGATGATATATCTTTAATGTCAGAGCTAAAATTAAAGTATATACGTTTTATTGTACATACTGAAGAAAACAATATAGTACAACAAAATCAACAATTTGAAAGAAATGCATTTGATATTATGATGGAGCATTCCCATAAGCCATACTTTCCATCAATTAAAAGAGAAGACACTCAACGAGATGTTTTATACAATGATGTCATAGCATTATTAAAAGAAAACCAAAAAAATGGTTGGAGAGTAGATCAGGAGAAAATTGCGAAAATATTTATCAAGCAACTTGTAGATCTTCTTTGGTATATTGATCCGCATCATGACACACTTGCTGCTCGTTCACTATATCTTCCAAATATTTTCAAAGAATTAAGTCAATATCAATGTGACAGCAATTATAATAAATTTTATTATACTTCACATCATAAAAAAGAGAGTCTTAAAAGAGAAAAACTTGAGCAATTAGCAGAATTATTGGAGCTCTCAAGTGGTCAACCATGGGCGAATGAAGCAAAATGGACTGATTTTATTTTAGAAGTATTTGAATTAGCAAATATGATCAACCAATATGCGAAGTATTTACAAAGAGTTAATAATAAAGTAAATGTTTGTCATACTAGTAATATGGCAGTACGAAATATTAGTCAAGATCTGCAAGTATATACCGTTGAAAGATGCTCAGAAATTGATACTAAATATCAAGAATTATCATATTTTTTGTCTAACAAAAACAATTACGAATTTTTTAATCTCAAGGAATATATTCCATCTAATCCAATGCAAAGATATCATTATATTCAAAATTTGCAACTTGACTTTCCTGTCACTATTTATCGGTATCACTAGAGCAATTATCTAGGTACTCTTAATTATTTATGGAAAGCTCCATTATTAGCAGATCAAAGATTAGAAACAGAAAATGCACAAGTAATATCAATAATTCAAGAAAGCTTACCAAAGTATTTTACTCGCCAAATGAGAAAAAATGTATTAAATAAGGTATAGAATAATGATTTTATAAATATTTTATTTAATTATACATATAATAAATTAATAAATTATTTGCTTTAAAAAGTACTTTCTTATCAAAAAGGTCACTCCAGTTATGCTTTGAACATTGTATTATGATTTAACTGGTGATGCTTCCACAACATCGAATCCTATTTGCAAAGAAATTGAAGATTGATTACGATTGATGCTTATGCTTAAAGATCTGTTAATAATTATTGATTTACGAGTTAATAGTGGTTTCAAAGGCAAGGAATTTAACATCTTTTAGAATGAAATGGAAGCCTATTTTAATGAGGTAATTTTTGATTAATATATTATTATTATCATATCGTTTCATTCAATTTAATTTTTTATTTAAATTATCAATATAGAATATGCCAGCAGTTGATGATCGATGACACAAACTAACTTTATATATGCCATTAGCTATTTCAATTCGTGATTTGCGTGGAATTATAGTAAAACGATTGGAAGCTAAATATAATTCACCATTACCTACAAATATCGCACTTCCATGTGAAGAATGGATCCGTCTTCAATTTTGGCCAACCAATCCAACTACAGTAGCGGCAATACATTATACTGGCCGATTTAATATTAAATATCAAGTCCAAGCTAGACAATTACGCAAAGATCATCTAGATGCACATTATTGTGCTTGTTTATTTTGGTATCTACGTGAATTTGCTATTCTTTATCGCAGTCATGTTTGTTTCATTGCTGCAGATGATAAGCGTAAAATACCAATCGGAGAAGGTGTACCTACATCAACTGGTGTATGTAATAAGAAAAATATAGTTAGTACAAATACAGTTCTTGTAGCGAGTGATCATGATTTTACCAAACTATCTCTTACCCCTTCTGTAACTTTTTTTATTGATATTCCTGAATCAATTGAACATTCCTTTTACAATGGTAAAGTATTTGTTTCATATAAGGATACACTTTTTCAACCTAGTACCGCTATTAGACATTCAACCGAATTTTATAATGCAATACAAAGTTATTATGGACCAAACATACCTCCCATTCTTTGTCTTTACACAGATGGTGGTCCAGACCATCGAACAACTTTTGGTTCAGTACAAATATCCCTTCTTTGTCTATTCCTTCGTGGTAACTTTGATATTCTTATTGCATTGCAAACTGCACCTTACCACAGTTGGGCAAATCCAGCTGAACGAATTATGTCAATAATTAATTTGGGTCTTCAGGGTGTTGCAATTATGCGAGATGAGATGAGTTCACATTTAGAGGAAATTTTGAAAAGGCTGATACATTAGAACAAATTTGAGAGGCCGCAAAAAAAAACCAAGACCTTAAAATTGAACTGGAAAATTGCATTTGCAATGTTCAACAATTATTATGTGCACAAACTGAATGACTGATTTTGCATGATATACCTTTTGAAACCAAAAATCCCGCTGATAAAAAAACTATCAAAGAATTATTTGAGGTAAATTTGTATGTTAATAAAATAACAATAATATTAATTATATATATTTTTTGCAGATAATTCTTTCTATTGATAAAATGTTAAAGATTTCTGATACAACTATGGATATTCTTTCAAAAAAAACTAATCTTCAGGAATTTATGCGAACACATTGTCAAATTCGTCATTACAGTTTTCAGGTATTATTAATGGTTAAGAATTTTACGTCACAATTATCACATTGATTGTACCAAATGATGATCATTGCCTATTAATTTTTCATAGATCAAGAAATGCGAAAATGCGGATTGCAATGTATGTGATACAATTCGCCTTCCACAAGATATTTTTAACGGCATTAGCTTTCTTCCAGATCCAGTACCCACACAATGTAAGATTTTATTTTATTAATAACCTCTTAGTATCACAAAAGTTTTATATTCTTTATTTACATACACTTAATACTTAATAGTAGACAATGATCGTTATACTGATTTTAAGAGTATATATGGTACAGAAACAACAGAACAATATCGTTCCACACTAATAGTGGCTATGTTAAATTCTGAATGAGCACCATCTACTATCTTTGTAAATACAAAAGTTCGCAATATTATCCAATGCTTTCAATGTGAAAAATTTCGATGTCTCTATAGTGAAAAAGCATTGACCAATACACAGCAGTCTATATTTAAATGTATTGTTGATGATTTGGATTATAGCTGTAGATTTTCTTTAGTGCCTGAAAGTCATGAACTTTACAATGTTTTATTTGTACGTGAAAAAATTTCATATGAGTCACCAATTGAGTTATCTTATTATTCATCACATAAAAATAATCCACTTGTATATTATTGGTGTGGATGTGATCAAGAACTATTAGAATTTCCAACATATATGACATCAAAGTACAAGTTTGTATTTCCCTTGTGTAGTATATGCCAAAGTAAAGGAAAGGATTTTTTTGCACGAATTGAAATTAAAACTAATACAAAAGGTCAAAAAAGAAAGAGAAATACTAATAGTTAATTTTCTTTCATTCCAGAAGTTAAATTTGTATCAAAGTTTATCATTTTAATAAATTTATATTTCATAATATATGGTACATCGTGTTTTTTACTATTAGATATGGAAATATCACATGATGGTTCAACTCAACTTATTGTTATTAATATCCCCTCCACCCTCATTTTCATGACTTCATATGTTATGTTAAACAAATATTTTAATTGGTCCAACCTAAAGGAAAAAAAACCGTTTCACAATAGTTTTTCAGTTATTTTAATAAAAAACGTTGTGAAACATTTTTTACTTGCAATAAAAAGTAAAAAAAACCATTTTGCAATGGGTTTTTAATTATTTTAATAAAAAACATTGCGAAACATTTTTTTATTTTTAATTTATCAAAAAAAAATGTTTTGCAACGTTTTTTTTAACGATTATAATAAAAAATGTTGCGAAATGTTTTTTATTATTAATTTAAAAGAAAAAAACTATTTCGCAACAGTTTTTTTAACTATTTTAATAAAAAATGTTGTGAAATGTTTTTTACTTGCAATATAAAGTAAAAAAAACCCGTTTCACAACAGTTTTTCAACTATTTTAATAAAAAACGTTGCAAAACATTTTTTATTTTAATTTAAAAGGAAAAAACCATTTCACAACAGTTTTTTAACTAATTTTAATAAAAAAATGTTGCAAAACGTTTTTTACTTGCAATATAAAGTAAAAAAAACTGTTTCACAACGGGTTTTTAACTATTTTAAAAAAATGTTTTGCAACATTTTTTTTAACGATTATAATAAAAAATGTTGTGAAATGTTTTTTATTTTAATTAAAAACCATTTTGCAATAGTTTTGGACCAGATCTGATCCAGATCCATTCGAATCAATCTGATCCGATCCATTATAATGAAATATTGATCCGATCTGATTCGATCTGAAGTGGATCAAATTTTTTTTGATTCGGATCAGATCACGGATCATAAAATATATGATCCGATCTGATCCGTCACAGATCAGATCTGTGGATACGAATCAGATCAGATTTTTTTTGGAACACTAGTGATAAGTCCAGTTGCCCTATCATATGTGTGTTCATATTTGGCCATATTGCATAATTGCATATACTGTGTGGGGTTAGTAGTAAGCTTACCTGCAGTCTTGCGCCTATTATTCCTCGATTTTTTAGCCATACATGATAATTTATCTGATTCAATTAGTGCATTTTTCTCCTGATCTTTCTTTCAGGCTAGGGACTTCCAAATCCTTTGATACTTAATCATGTTTATTACTTTATCAATATCAGAATCAGATGAACCCCTTCTATGCACAGCACCTTTGTTTGAAGAACGCCTCTGGCCTGGCCTTTTTTTACCAATCAGTGAGAGAACTATTTCATGTATCAAGTCAACTACAGTCTCACTATCTACACATTCGTCCAGTTCTACACATTCGTTCAAATCTTCTAATTCAGTCTCTAAGGACTTTACATTCCTCTCTAATCTTTTTACCCTCTTTTCTAAAGTGTTGTGTTGGGAATGATAGTCTTCCAATTGTTTCTTTAATGCCCTATTTTCACTGGAAAGCGCACTATATACTTCTGCATTTTGCTTGTCTAGTCCAAATGCCTGAGCTAATATCTTCGTATATCTGATAACTTCCTGCTCAGTGGACGTACTATCAGATGAATGATTTTGATCGGTTACCATTTTCGTGATATTTATATATGCCTCAGACAAAAAATAAAATTAATAAATGATATCCTGACACCCCCTAACCCTTAATATGTGATTAATTTTCATCAAAGAGCTTGATTGCCTTTACCTGATCGGATAGACATATACAAATCATTATCAGGGTTAATCCATTTTTTCTTTTATCTTTACCTGGTTCTTCTGAGTTCCCTTCGAACAATTGCAAGGTGGGTCGTTCATGATACCATAACGTTGAACTGACTCATCTCACCCTACTACTTGTCTGCAAGCTAATTTTTGCAAACGTTGGCGATGAGAATCATTCTTACCTCCATGGATTCTGGAAGCGTGGTCTGCACCTATCTTCCTCAATTTTTTTGAAGTAATTCCATGTTTAGCTAGAATAAGATTAATTGGATTTACATTAACTATACCGCTTTTGTTTTTTCATAAGAAGGTGAATTTTTCTGGTATTGCTTTCTGAATCCAGGTAAGAAACTCCCTTGCTTGTACTGGATCCTTTTCCATTGAGAGAAAAGGCCGAGGTTCCCCTACTCCTGTTTTTTCTTTAGTTTTAGAGTAGCCAGTACAATACCAGGAAAATTCAGGGTAATACCAGATTTCATCTGATGCTTCATATTTATCAATACGAAGAGTTGCTACATCTGCTGGTCGCATGCTTAACATTATCATTACATCAACCAGATCTTCCTTAGAAGGCGATAAGGAGAAATCACATTTCTCAAGTCTTTCCTGAACCGGTTCTAAGAGGAAGTGATCAGGCCAGTCGATACCTTCATCTTCATCAAGCATAAGCCGTCGTGCCTGAATTTTATTCAATTCTGTAGTAATATAAGGAATTTTGGTCGCTTCTTTTTTAAGATGATCAGCTCCACGATCCCGTAACTTTTTTCGCAATAAAGTAAGTCGAGAACTTCCAGCGACTGGATTAAGCGCAAAACTCCCCAAATCATATAAAATTTGTTTTATTTTCTCAGACGAATAATCCTTTTCCACAATTTCTTGGGCAATTTTATCAACAGTATCCCTACCTTCTTCACGCTTTCCAGTAGGTCGAATAGGAATGAGAACTTCTACTTGTTCCTTAGTAAGCCCTAATTGTCGAAAACGTGTTTTGGCATTGGATCTTACCTTGCGATCATCCCTCAAACTTTTGTTAATTTCCTCTGTGTATTTAGCTAGTTCAGATAATGGAGTTTCAGAAGTCCATTTATGGTGTTCCATGAAACCTGTAGCTACTTNAGTCAACTACAGTCTCACTATCTACACATTCGTCCAGTTCTACACATTCGTTCAAATCTTCTAATTCAGTCTCTAAGGACTTTACATTCCTCTCTAATCTTTTTACCCTCTTTTCTAAAGTGTTGTGTTGGGAATGATAGTCTTCCAATTGTTTTTTTAATGCCCTATTTTCACTGGAAAGCGCACTATATACTTTTGCATTTTGCTTATCTAGTTCAAGTGCCTGGGCTAATATCTTCGTATATTTGATAACTTCCTGCTCAGTGGACGTACTATCAAATGAATGATTTTGATTGGTTACCATTTTCGTGATATTTATATATGATAGATCTTGTCTCAAGCGAAAAAATAAAATTAATAAATGATACCTGACCCTCTAACCCTTATATGTGATTAGTTTACATCAAAGATGCAAAATGGTTTTGCCTGATTATATGGTTCTCCTCTTTTTCACATATTGATTATAATATATTTTTTGGATGGAGAAGTATGGTTACTACTATTAGGCGAATGTCAAAGGACTTCACTGGTATAAGTGTTAGCCTTCGATGAATTCTTAGGTCCATGTGCTATAGAAGCAAATACAAATCCTAATTTGTGCAAAGAGCTAGAAAGTAGTGGTTTACGACTTTCCATTTTGGGAATAAATTCATTTTTTTTCAGAAATGTACTTAAGTATGTAGACCCAGGCTTTCCAGGATCTCGTAACTGTCCAAAAGAAATTGCTTTCTGAATCCATGTAAGCAATTATCTTGCCCGCTCCTCATTCTTTTCCAGTGATCTAAATACTCAAGGAATGTCTTGTGCCCTCTGTTTTTTGCGTATCCAGTTACACTCCCATTAAATATGCACAAGTTTTTAATTTTAGCGAGACAGATGCAGAGCATGATCATTACATCAGCTAGAGCCTGTTTATTGAGTATATTAGATACGTTATACTCATCTAATCTTTCCTTAACTGATTCTAATGAAAAGTGATCCAGAAAATCGATCCCTTCATTTTTGCGTTGCTCGTTACGTTCCTTTTGATAATTTTATTGGATTCTTTGGTTATCTCTGGAATCTTTGTAGCAAAAATTATTTTTTCTGGAGCATTAAGAGTTCGCAATTCTCTTCGAAGCCTAAAGAGACAGGACAGGATCAGAAGCAGTTTTGACTAAGGTTCTAGATATCGCTTTTACATCTCTTTCACTAAGATTATCCCATACAATACGTTGAGCCTATAGATGAAACCGAAATTAGGTTAATTTTGACCTCCAAAATGGCTGAAATGGTCAAAATTAATTTTGACTTTAAGTCATAAAAGTCGAATGATCGTAATGATTTATAATAGTCGTAATGATTTACGAGGGTCGAAACAATTTACGAGGGTCAAAATGATTTACGAGGGTCGAAATGATTTACGAGGGTCGAAATATGACTACGAGGGTATTACAGATCTACATATGACATAATAAAAAATTGATGTAATGCGTCATGACTTAGCCCCTTAGAACTTATTTTCTTTCCGTTAAAAAATTTTCTTTCAACGTATTTTAGTCCAGAATATTTTTGTTTAAAAAATGGGAGATCAGTCAGACTACTTTAATTATCAGGACTATCAAGAAGATAATCAAGTTGAATACGATTTACTTTCAGATATATTCCCATTGCAAGATAAAAAGGTTGGCGGTAAAAAGAAGACTCAGGTCTGGGACTATTTTAAAGAATATGGAGAAAAAAAACATGGTCATTGTGGATGTATATGCAAAGCATGTAATTGGAAAAGAGCCGTGGGAAAAGCATATGAAATGGTAAATCACCTGGCTCTTTCATGTCCTAGGGTATCGGTCAAAGTAAAACAAATTTTTCTTGAGGAAATAAGAAAGAGGTCATCTCTAAAATTAGATCATCTCCCGCCAAGTAATAATGATAAGACCGCAATAAAAAAGGCGAAAATTATCCAAAAAAAGATATCGTCAATATTTGAAAGTGATGAAATTAAAAAATCTAAGATAATAAGATGTAATCGTGCTCTTATACGATTATTTGTATGTTGTGGAATACCGTTCAGCGTGGTGTCTAATCCGTTCTTTGTTGATTTCGTAAAATGTTTGTGTCCAGCATATGAACTACCCAATCGGGTTACATTTGCTGGTCCCTGGATGAATCAAGAATTAACAAATGTATTAGAAATTATTTTAAGTGAGACTCGTTCAACTAAGAATATAACATTAGGTCTCGATAGCTGGTGTGGGCCAAATGGTGAATCAATATACGCATTTATCTTAATTTTACTAACAGGTAAAGAATATGTACATTCTCTAAGAGATTTTTCCCTTTATACGTATACAGCTAATTTTATATCAGATGAAATTCTGAAAGTAATCGAGGAAGTTGGTCCAGAAAAATTTTCATCAGTCGTATCTGACAACGCATCAACAATGGTTGCGGCAAAAAGATTAGTTAACAAAAAATATTCACATATAATGCCCATAAGATGTATTACGCATCATATTAACCTTTTAACAAATGATATAATGAAACACGAATTTTCAAAATTAATAATATCACGATGCATGAAGATAGTGAATTATTTTCATAGGTCATACAAAGCTGGAGCTTTGTTATCTGAAGATATTAAAAATAATCTTATTGAAGGAGGTGGGTTGAAAGGATATTGCAAAACCCGTTGGTCAACAGCCTTTGATTGTCTCACGTCGATTTTAAGATGCAAA
>QZLH01001482.1:12812-29571 GCA_003833135.1 Oehlia diaphana
AATGAAGAACTTCCTAAAGAAAATAATGAAATAATAATTGATAAGTATTTTGATATAAATGAAGAGTTGCGAAGAGCGCTGGGAGTAGAAGTTAGAGTAGTTGTTAAACAACCAGCAGTACCCGCTTATGATCATGGTGAAAAAGAGTTTGATATTAACGAATTATTAGATTCTACATTGAATTAATGGTAAATTCATTTTTTTAAATGACATATTTTTAGTATAATCATAATAATATAGTAATATAATAAAGTCAAATATCGATTCATTTGCTGTAACGAATTTTTAATGATATCATGTTTGAACATCAATGAAGAACAACGTGAAATTTATTGATATAAGTAATTAAATTAAATTGAATTATTAAGAATTTCAATTAGTTATAAGTTTTTTATATTTACGTAAGTATAAATTTTACATTTTTTACATTATAAAGGAATTAAATTTCAAATTTTCTAACTTCAAATTTCAAATTTAAACTTTCAAATTTTCTAATAAAATCATGCCTTGTCATCAACGTCGCGTAATTAACTATAATACAGTAAGAGTGCTTTAGACCGATGAAGAATGCGAATACTTAATTGACCAAAGAACAAGCCAAAATAACAAATATTGGAATTTATCAAGTAGGAACAGAATGATGTTTTGGGATTCTATAGCGGAAAAGATAAATGAGTGCGAAAGAAGATGAAATGGTGGAACATTTAAATTAAATTTAAAATTAAATATTAAAAAATTTGCTTTTTTGCTTTTTTATCATTATAATAAAATTATTTGAATTATTGACCTTCATTGTCATACCCTCGTAATACGTTTTGACTTTCGACCCTCATAATTAGTTTCGATCCTCGTAATTAGTTTTGACCCTCATAATTAGTTTTGACCTTCGTAATTAGTTTCGACCCTCGTAATTAGTTTCAACCCTCGTAATTAGTTTCGACCTTGTAATTAGTTTTGACCTCGTAATTAATTACGACTGTCAAAATTCATTTCGGTTTCGTATTTCGACCATGAAATTTTTGCTGACCATTTCGACTTTTGTAATTTTATTTCGGTTTCATCTATAGTTGAGCCATTTCTTTAATAGTCTCATTAGAATAAGTATTATCAAAGGATACTTGGCATATATTCACTTTCCTGGCTTCCGATCTACTCTCTTTAGAAATTACTTGATTTTTACTTCACCCAATTCTCTCGTGAGGAATTAATGCATATGCCTGTTCTTTGCTAAACTTATATCCTTTTTGAAGACAATCATGAGCCTGGCGCCTTTTATCTTTATCTACCTTTGGCACATCAGTTGTCAAGAGCTCAAGTATTTCTGGGGCATACTGGCTAAGCTCTTCAAGACTCATCTCATTGGTGAATTTGTGGTCTGTAATGAACTTGGTTGTAATAGCAGACATTATATAGAGTGGTATGTAGAGTATAGAGTGATAACTAGATTAATCTGTGGTATTCAGATTATATTAAGTGGGACAAAGTTCAATTCGAAAAAAATAAATAATTCTCCCTTATCCAAGGACTGCAGGAGAGGGTCAGAGGGGTTTCAGATAAACAAAAAAGAATATTATAACTTTTGCAGACTCTCTATGAGGCCACGAGCTCTGGTCAAAATAGCTTTTATATATACAGTATTTAAAAATTGCGAGTAGATAGGATATGTAAAAAATAATAATAATAATTTGGGATTTTATATCGCCTAATTGTAAAGAACGAAAGTCCCATCCCTACTAATATTTTATAACCCACTCTTATTCGCTCTTTACCAAAGCATACCATTCTCCACGCTTGCACTGAGTATGCTTATATTTTTTTGTCATTTCTTGTCGATATTAAACTTACCATAGATAACCGTTCTCTTGAAATATGCTAATACCCTTTTGCCACTCCTTATCATCATGAACATATATCTGGAGCTTACCTGCATTCTTAAAGTTGCAGAGATATATTTCTTCACTTATTAGCCTTTCTCTCCTAGACATAAAATATATCAACGGCATCTGTGTCCGACATCATTCTGTCCCTATATTCATGAGATAGTCTGATATCTTTTTCTGTGATGATCATGAATACATCTGGATCTTCACCATGATCAATAGCCCATTTCCTGAGGCACTCTTCTTGCTCTTGTCTAGCCAAAAGTATGGTAGATGATAGTTCATTACTACTAGGCTTGATATATTTGGATAGTTTACTGACTTCAGGCTTATCAATTTCTGGCTCAAGTGGTTTAGAAGTTTCAGATGTGCCAGATGTGGTCCCTTCAGGACCTGTTGAGATAACTGGAGCACATGTATCTTCTGCCATATAGTCAAAAAGTGCTGAGTCAAATTGTTCTAATTACTAGCCTTCTTATCTTTACTGGTATTAGGTGAAGACGTATTCTTTCTATTGGCTACTCTGTTATGACGCTTTTACTGAGACGGGATTATTTTCTGTGAAATAGTTTCTAGCACATTGAATATAGGTATGTCTGTAGTTTCATTTTCGGGCAAGTCATCTTGAGGTATATCGGAAAATTCTTCCATATCACCTAGGCCAGATTTACAGAGCTTGGCTATGATTTTGGAGCGGTCAAGAATATACTGATATACTCTTACTCCATTATCTCATGAATGTGCCTGATCAATGCCGATTTGTGAAAAGTGAAAACTTCTTTCCTAGTATAGTACTATTAAATGGGTTTTCTCCATTCTCTCCACACCATTCAAGATAATTTTGATATAGTGATGTACAACTTAGTTTGGCTACTTTACCCTCACACCATAAAAAAATATAATTGATTATAAATCGAATGGGAGTAGGAAGCTGATCATGCATTATATCTGATTTCATTTTAATTGCAGGAATTTCTTGAGGTTCAAAATCTGAGAGATCACGACTAAGGAGATATTTTATAACCACTCCAGGTGTATCAGGATGATCAAGAACTTTTTCTAGTTTCTTAAAATATGTTGTATTTTCTCTACACCATGAAGACACATCAAAACAGACTACACAAGAATTCCCTATATCTATTTTGAGCGGAGCATCCTGGTTGCTTGTAACCATAAATCTGGTGAAATCTCTAATTCACTTTGTTTCAATACCCTTATGCTCTATAGACACCATTTCTTCCATTATAAAGGATTTAAGATGTTCGTTAAATTTATGCTATTTTCCACTAGACATTCCAGTCTCATTCATAACAATAAGTTTTTAAGCTTGGATGGTATTATTAAATCGCCCAAGAATTTTTTCTAAATCCGATGTAGCATAATGGAGATGTTCTCCTAGGACTTTGTCACCAATAAAGTCAGTGATAATATTTTTCCTACACTGCTGACTTCTGTAGTGTAGACTTTAAGACTAAGATTGACCGAAGCTTTTTTTCTGACTTCTGCACTAAATATGCCCACCAATTCCAAAGATATTCATGAAGCTTCTCATTTTCATTACTGATTATATTTTTTGTATGCCAGAGAATAGGATCCATAATTTTGGGATTAATTTCCACCGCTAGCTTAGCCAAAAATCCTATGAAAAGGTTAAAGAACTTTGTATTGGGAACTGGACTATTTAGCGGATATAGTAAAAAATTAATATTGTAGTAAAGGTAGACCTTTGGTAACTGCCTGATCTATTAAATTAATTAACTTTACCCCTTCCCCACCTAGCTCAATCAAATTAACTTCATACTTGGCAAGATCTAGTTTTAGTGCCATATCAAAATAAAAACCACCATTCATATCCTCTATTTTAAGTACTCATAATCTTGATGTTGTTTGAATACAGGCGACCGTTGCCTGAATTGCTTCATAAACCTCACTACGAGAAAATTTTTGCCCAGGGGTACACATATCAATTAAATCTCACCATACAAAATAGTCATTTGGGTCAGAAATTCTGGATTGGTCTAATTTTGTAGGGCTTGGAAGCTTTTTCTCTCTATTTAAAGCTGTTTCGTTAATAGTAAGTTTTAATGAAGGATTTCTCGTCCCAGGCTGTTTATCTTAATTGGCACAGTAACAGAAAAAGCTATAAGATTTTTATTTCGTCTGATATATGCATTATCACTGATATGTTCCTGATCATATAATGGGCAGTGTGATGGAAAGATGCGTGATAGTGGAAACTTGTCAGGAAAATTATCGGATGGATATGAGAGATTATACCCTTTGATGCTAGCTTCTTGAAGTAATGTCTCTACTAGTTCGAATTCAGCATCAGTGGTGACATTATTTATGCTAGGATATCCTTCCATTTCTGCTTTCAGAATATCTAAAAGAGAATTTTTAACGACTTCTGATTCATCATTAGGCGGGCGAATCATAAAGTCAAAGAGAGTTTCATCTTTTGGATGAACTGGTTTTTTTACATAAACATGTTCTCCAGTCTTTTCGTCAAATTTTGGGGATCCAAGCATTCGTAAGGAGAAAGACCTTTTATTTGTGATATTATCAATAATACTATTTCCTTGTAGTGCTGTCAGAAGTTTCTTATGAACAAGTTCAGTAAAAACTGCAACCCGAGCAATATTTGGAAGTCTCATACTAAAAGTTGAGATGACAATTGTTAAAGTTTTATAATCCCATTCCAGAAATACCTCACGACATGTCTTTATAAAAGCAAAATATAGCAAATCACCTATCTCTTTGCGTGTTAGCTTAGGTTCAATAGTATTAAGCACTTCTTGTGCTAAATCAAAATTTATAATAGGCCAGAGTGGCTCATCACCATCAATGAATTCGTGTAAGGAATGGCCTTTACGGTCTGAAAGTATAGCTTCTATTTCATTCGCATTGTCTGCGCCAAGAAAATGTCTTGGTTTAGCACTATCATCACAAATTTTATATAGAGATGCACCTGTATCAGAGGCTTTGAATTCACAATAGTAAAGGGCAGGGTATCAGAGGAGAGGAACTCTGAAAGCTTGGAATGTTCGGTCATAGTAAAAATTTTCGGATATGTTATTTAGTATACCTGGGATTTGGTATATAATATCCTTGTAAAAAAGTTTAAAATAAAAATAAATATTATTATAGACAGTAAAGATTAACTGGAATAATATCAAATGAGAGCTGAATATATTCGCCAGTATCTCTCTGATGAAGGGATTGTTTGTGGAGGTGAAAGTACATGACCAGAAGGCTGTAGTATTCACTGGAAAAGACGCCAGTAATCTCTATGTAAACAAGATGGATGTATAAAACCGACAGCATCGAAATATAGATTTTGTAATTGGTATGTAAATAAGTGCCATTTGAAAGCAAATTATCACTGAAAGAAGATGGATAAGATATTTCGGGATAGGTAAACACCAGAAGCATTAGAACAGGCTCTTGATAAATTATTGCAAGAAGTTGTCTCTAGAAAGTTGTCCTTAGAAAGTTGTCCCTAGAAAAAATGTGGAAGACACTTTTGAGGACACTAAAAGTAGGCTTTTTGACAATTTTAGAATTCTGGGAAGTCTTCTAGGTGGGTGTCCCTAGTGTCCCTAACGTCCCTATGAAAATCGAAACTTCTAAACTTTTTTTTATTTTTTAGCATATGTATATTACACATATTATCCATATAGTATCTATATACTACCCATATAGCATACATATATAGCATAGGATAAGTTTCAAATTTTTTCCTATAACTTTACTTTTACTAAGGACACTAGGGACACTAGGGACAAACATATAAGAACATAATCAGTAAACTTAAAACTCCCAAAATCGATATCATAGTTGTCCCTAGAAAATGTCCTCAGAAAATTTTACTTAGGGTCACTAGGGACTCTCAAAAATAGCATACACATTATCTCTGATCCAGTTTAAATCATGATCAGACCTCAGAAGTGCCCAGAACTAAAGGTGCAGAATAATAACAATAATGTCAGCCAATACTATTCCATAAATTCAGGTTAGCAAAGCTAATATACTAAAAATATATGATACAAATGCATATATATTGGGATGTGAGAAGGTTGCGAGAAAGTGATGGGAAAGTGCCTGAAATTTAAGGCGCAGAAAATTAACAATAATATCGGCCAACACTATTCCATAAATTTGACCAGATTTTTGAACATAATAACTCAGCACATATGGAACTGGGGAACTAATAAAACTACATGCTAGTTACAAGATACTATCAGGACACTATCATGGTGCCAAGTTGGATCCTAAAATCATATATCCAAAAAATCGGCCAGGTTAGCTTTATCATAATATTGGCCAAAATTAGTAATACTATATGGCAGAGGGTGTTCTGGCCCAGAACAGTATCACATGACTATGGCGCAGTAAAGCGCAGTCTATTTTTGCTTAATTATGGCCAATACTATTTCACAATTTCGGCCAGATCTTTGAACATAATATTTTGGCATCCAAGCTGGCCTGAAACTGGTGAACTAATAGAAACACTCAGATTCTCTGCCAGTTCCATGACAGCTCCACAGAAGTTTCAGGATACTATCAAGTCATCATCATAGTACTAGGCTGGATCCTCGAATCACATGCCCAAAAAATCAGCCAAAATTATGATATAGTGCCTGACCAAATTTAGACGTGAATCTACTGCAATCTACTGCGCCACGATATTTTTTTACGACAATTTGGCATTTTCACAGATAACAAAATAGGCGTAAAAGGTAAGTACTTTAATATAGAATCCAGCATCCAAACAGGTACAGACTATCTACACCCTCAACATAGGAACTAGATTCCAAACTAGCATAAAAGGCTAATTCCTTCAAGGTAGGATTTAGCTTGCAAATAGTTCAGAAATAGCAAGAAAAGAGCGATAGTTAGATCATATATAGTGGTAGTCAGATAACTTGTCAGTGGTAGTTAGATTATATGTGGTAGTAATTAGATATTAATAGAAAAGGCTTAAAAAGATAACTAGAGCATAAAATAGATATCTGATGAATAGATTAAATGGTGGTAATTAGATCACATTATTTAGATTATGTGGTGGTAATTAGATTATATTATTTAGATTATATGGTGATAATTAGATCATATGGTGATATTCAGATTATATGGTGGTAATCAGATCATATGGTGGTACCCAGATTATATGGTGATAATTAGATTATATAGTAATATTATAATCTAATCTAAGTGGGATATCACCATATAATATGATCATATTATATGGTGATATCCCACTAAAGTTATTGTTAGGCTTTAATAAGAGCATTTAAAAATGTCAAGGAAATATTTTAAATTTAACAAAAGCATACAATTAATTGATAAAAAATTTGTCGCTCATAGTAATACTGATAATAATCACATGATATAATTTAATATTTATATCATATCTTTTCCAATATGTACTGGTAAATTTAAATAAAAAAAAAAAATTATATAAAAAAATTTTTTATATCAACGCCATATTTGAAGTACAAATCTTTTTGCAACAGCCCATATTACATTTATATTTCTTAAGTAGATGAACAGTCTGTAAATATTGAAAGATGTCAGTTTTACTTGTTTATTGAAGATATTTGAAGGTTATAATGGTATATAGATAAGAGTCTTTCCATATACATTTATATTGAAAGAGTTATTTAGCTTTATTATGTTAAATTTTTCGTATTAAAAGATATAATTTTGATTTATACTTTAATTATATTTAATTAATTTATATTAAATTTTAATTATTTATTTATAATTTAATTAATTAAAAAATATATTATAATAACTAAAAAATATACTTTTTACTTTCTATATAAATTACATTTAATTTATTATTTTATTGTAAAATATCATTTTATTTTAAAATCAGTTAGGTTTAAAATATTTAAAATAGCAAATAATTTAATTTAATAATATTAAGTTTATAGAAGTTAAAATATTTTTACTTTTTATAAATACATATTTTATTTTTTTCATTTTTCACTAATATTTTTATATTATTTTTTTGTATATATATAACTTAATGAATCATGAATATAACTGAAAATTATATTTATCAGAAAATTTGTTTAGGTGTAATTTAGTGTAATATTTTGAAGGTGGTATAAAATTTTGAAATATTATACTAAAAACATAATATTACAAAAGTTTACGTTCTTAAATTTATAATATCTTACTATCTACTGATCCAATTAAAATATCTATAACCCATTGGAATCAGTTTATTAAGATGAATTGAATGGTAGTAAAATTGCATTTTTACAGTTGATAGAACGTATTATAGTATGCAATAAAGTTTTAAATTAATAGAAAGTTATCTATTGAATATAGAAATGCAATTTTACTACTATTTGATTTATTCTGATGAGCTGATTCCAATAAGCTATAGATTGTCTTGATTGAATCAGTAGATAGCAAGATATTATTAAATTACTATAATTATTCAAATTTAAGAACATAATAAACTTTTGTAATATTATATTTTTAGTGTAATATTTCAAAATTTTACATCACTTCTAAAATATTATACTAAATTACATCTAAACAAATTTCCTGATATTGAATATATAATATTATTTTCTTTATTAACCAATATAAATATAGTAAAAGTTACTTATCAGAAATATTTATAAGTTAAGTAAAATATTTGATAGAAAGATTTTATATATTAATATTTAATATAAATAATTATTTTTTATAATAAAATACTAATCCCTATAAAAATAATTCAAAAAAATTGAAATTTATTAAAAATTTAAATATTTTTTTTTTTATTTTTAAAAATTATCAAAATTATAATTAATAGGAAAATTAATATTGAATCTGATATTAGTATATTTTGTAAACTACTACTTGTTATATTAAAAAAAATACCCATATGTATACTGTTAAGTAGTTATTTAAGTGTTACTAAATTAATTTAGAATCCTGCCTATTACTAATAGATTTCATTGTAGACTTTTATCTAAAATTTTATAAATTTTATTGGTTAATTAGCTAAAAAGGAAAATAATCATAATAATGTAATATAAAATTTCCTTTTATAGAAGGATTTTTAACAAATCATAAACGAACATAATATTGTATAATAAAAAATAAAATCAAAAGAGCTTTGAATAAATACTTGATACGAGATCAAATAATACCAAAAATGAAAATCAAAAAAGAATTTATATTCTTTTATATAATAAAGGGTGTGTACTTTGCAATTGCAATTGATTATTAATTATACCGTAAACATTAAAAGATCAGAAAATTAAGATATCATATTTAGATAGGATAATAGATTTATTAACATATATAATTTTTATTTACTCTTGAAGTTATAAACATGTATTTAAAATGAAATTAATTTTTGAATATCAACAAATATGGTAATATGAAAAAAAAAGACGAGAATCAAACTGAATGATGATTTTTTATGTAAGGAATTGAGGGATTGTTACCGATGAAGAAAGTATTATATAAAAAAATTTTTTTTGATTATTAAGATTTTATACGTTTCTATTATTAACGACATTTGAGCGATCAAGATCGCTTAAATCAGCAATTGAACTTGCAAGTGAATTCTTTCGAATAATTATATTTTGACGTTTTCTTTCTTTTGAAGCCATAGCCTATTTAAACAGATGATAATGGTTAAAATCAATTTTTTTGTATTGAAATTTGAATCAAATGTTATGATGATATTTTACCTCAGCGTCCATTTGTGCAAATTCTTCTTCGCTGATGGAACCTTCAGCAACATTTTGCCGTAATTCAGGGTTCTTTTTATCTTTTAAATTCCAAATCTTACTACGAGCTGTATCTTTATAATTTTTATTAACAGTATAATTGGAATTTCGGTAAATATATTGTTCAATAAGTTTTGCTTTCTCCGCCAATCGAGATTCTTCCGCTGTTGATTAATAATAATGATTGATATGATTAGATGATATCTTGTAATAATGATTAAAAATTTCGAAAAAATCATTTACCTTCGTTGATCTTTACTTTGTCATCACCTATGAGTGCTTTATGAATTAAATTAATACCTATTTAATGAAGAATGAACGTAACGTTAGTATTGTTTTGTAATCATCATTTTGTCGCGGTAAATTTGGGATCTAATTGGTTGATTTGGATTTCGATTTCAATATTATGACGTGTGATCAATGGAAAAAAAAATATATAGTGAGTATAAAGTATCACTTACAATTATCACGAAATTTGTCACCGGTAAGTACTTGAACTGGCATTACTGCGGATGATCAAAAAGTCAGCTGATATATATATAATTATAAAATCGATTTTTGATTTATACAGAGTTTCGGTTTAAAAAAAAGAGGTTCAAAGGATAAAAAATTAGAATATTTCTTATAAGATATTATTTTATTAGTGATAATAATAATATTATTATTATCCGATGATTTTTTAAAACGTTCTTATAAAACTCAGGATGTCAAGAGATGAAAGGAAAATTCGAGGTCTTTTTATAGAGAAATTTTTTTATATGGAATCAAATAGAAATTAGTTTTGTGTTGTGTTTATAGTATCAGGATTAGCATGTGCATTATCGAAATTGTGACCAGATGTACTTTATTTGTAATGACCAATTTTTTTTTTGTCATGAGACTTAATCTAGGCTATTTTCTGTTACGACAAATAACATGAAATTCGGGGTAGTTACAAAAAAAACTGATAAATTATAAGCCGAACCCAAAAAATAAACGGTAATATTTCGGAAAGTTTGACCCAAAACCAATTTATCTGGTATAAATCTCATTTAGTAAATTACTTTCTTAGTTTAGTTACAACACTTTTTTTTTTTACAACTTGAACTTAACCTTTAATGGATAAACAAAAAGTATCTTTATATATAAAGGGCTTCATCCTTATTCATCTCTTTTTTAAAAAAAAAAAAAAAAAAAAAAAATTTTTTTTTTTTTTTTTTGTGACTTTATTGAAATACTCAAAAAAGATAATAATGTCGCAATCTTTGTAACATCCTTTACAAAGACTTTGTTTACCGATATTATACGAAATCAGTCTATATTTTTGGTTAATCACATATTATCAATAGTTACCTAATCTTTGATGATCAAAATTAAAACCTGTTGTATTTCAACTTAAGTCTTGATTTAAATGATTGGGCTAAACTTATTGTAATTTAGTATAGTGTTACGCCAAGATTTTATGCGTGAGTCAATGATGGCTGTGAGAACCAAGTTCCTGCCAGAATTCTATTTAAGGTCACCTGAAATTAAATATATTGAAAAGGTTCTTTTTTTTAATTTTTATCAATTTAATAAATTTTTTACGTGGCTTAAGGAAATTGGTTAATCTGGTAATGCATAAATTATATTACAATGGCTGATAGAATTATTATTTTTAATCGATAAGATTTATGAGTCATAATATAAATATGTAAAAAATAAAAAAAGGGGAAGTTTTCGAAAATCCTTATCTGTATATCTATAACTTTCTATATAGAGATCCTCATTTGTACAATCAAAGAAAAAAAAAAAAAAAAAAAAAAAAAATAAAAAAAAAAAAAAAAAAATACGGAAAATAATAAAAAAAAAAAAAAAAAAAAAAAAAAAAAAAGAGATGTGAAACTAAAATAAATTAATTTCCGGAATTACTGAGTAACAAAAAAAAAAAATGATGTGAAACTGAAATAAATTAATTGCCCAGAATTATGAGTAACGTGATTATAATTATTGATTAATTATTGTTGAAATTTTTCCTTCAATTTTTTTAACTGTTCCTCTTCAAAAAAACGTTCTGCTTCTTCTTTACCTTTTTCAACATTAACGGTAAAAATCACTATTAATGGTATTATCATCATAACAAGTAAAAACCAAAAACCATATCTTAAATCATGAGTCAAATCGCCAATTAATCCTGTTACTAAAGGTCCAATCCAACTTGATCCTTTATCAGTTATTTCATATAAACTAAAAAATTCATTTTCATGTCCTTTGGGTACCATGCTTCCAAATAGAACACGACAATAACTTTGTATAGCTCCCAACATGAACCCAAAATATATTGCAAAAATATAAATTTCTATTGTAAACTTAAATCCGATTGGCGTCACAAATCCAAGTAATCCATATATTGGAATTAAAGAGTGTAATCCACCTGTAATTAATATCATGGTTTTTGTTGATAATCCAAGTTTTTGTTGTAAAAATAAAAAGATGTAAACACCAATAAATGCGCAAACTGGTATTATGATTGCTGCAATAGTTAATTGTGTATTGTCTACTTCAAGATTTTTCTTTCCAAATAATATTGCAACTGAAACAATAGTACTAAACCCATCTGATAATAAAAACCAAGAAATTAAAAATTTAAATGATTGTGTCAACTTTTTCGCTGAACCAAGTGTCTTTCCCACCCTTTTAAATGAATAAAATAAAAAATTTTCTCCTTTTGGTAATGGAGGATTTTTTCTTTTTTGTAACCAAAGTGTTGGAAATATTAATAATATCAACCACCAAATTCCTGCTATTGCTGTCCCTACTTGAAGACCATAAGTGGATTGTTTCATGAAATATGATATTACTGCAGCTATTACTAATACTACTACTCCTGATGCATATCCAATTGCAATCGAATGTGATGAAAATTTATTTGATACTGTATCCTCTATCTTTGATATTTCTTGTACTGTTTTACCTGATTCTTTAGCTTCAATAACAAGTGGGTGAACACGTGTGAATGTTGGAATATATGCCAAGTAAAATACATATCCAGCTCCAAAGCATACATTACTATATTATCAAAAATAAATAAATAAATAAATAAATAAATATGTTAAGCAAGTTACATATTTATAATAATAAAATATAAACATAATACTTACGATATTATTGTTAATAATCCTGCTAACCAGTATAAACTTGGATTAATTACTAATAAGAAAGCGATGGTTGAAATTGCTCCAAGATATGAAAAGAATAATAGAAATTTTTTTCGATTTTCTCCATGATCAGCAAGGGATCCAAGTCCAATGTATACCAAACATTGAATAAATACTGACATAGATATGGTATATAAAGAAAAACTTGCTGTATCAACATATCCTGCCCCATATTTTGTTACACATTGATATCCTTTTATAGAAGTATTACAAGGGGTTACATAATCTAACTGAAACCCTGCTTCGCTTGCTCGATTTTCTAATATTATTGGAATAAATGCTGATATAGCAACAACGCTATATACTTCAGTCTAAAAAAAATAAATAAAATTTTACATAAATATATGTTAATTTTTTTAATTTTTTAGGGAGCGAATGTCAAAATTTTTGCGCATTTACTTATAAAAATTTAACTTACCGCTGCATTGTAAATATACCATCCTTTTAATTCTTTAGGTGTGACTGGAAGTTCTTCTTCCTCCACTATTTCACCATTATTACTACTATTATCTTTACCGTCTTGTAGACTTAATATAATATCATTTCCTAATGTTGATTCATCTGCGATACTTATTGAACTAACATCAAGATTTGATGAATTTGGTGAAAATAATGATGGTGTTGGTATATCTGTATCAAGTTGCCACGGCTTTCCTGACATGTTAATTAATTAATATATAATGTATGAATGTATGACTTAGTAAAAAAAAATTGAACTTTTTTTTTAAAAAAAAAAAAATCAAAATTTCTAAATTAAATGTTAAAAGGGCTCAATAAAAAGCAGTCAAAAAAAAAAGCAGTTGAAAAGCAGCTGAAAGCAAGAAAGAAAAATTGGATTCCCTCTTAATTCTAAAAAACAGAATTTTATAATTAAATTGCACACGTGGGCTCGTTTTTGTAGAAGAAAACATTTAGTGTGGGCGTACAGAAAATGATAATCCAGAATTTTTGTATTTTTTTATAATCCTAATTTATCATTCAATTGAAAATTGCCTTGAAGATTTTGACTAATGAGAATACCCTCCGGTTGTACAAAATGATATAAGTTTATAAGTTTTTATATTTGGTCCACAAGCTTCAAAAGGGATTACTTTTTATTTCGTCATTTCCGTTATTTCCTGGATAAGATTTATCAATTATTAGAAAATCTATTGTTGGAACAAAATATATTCTATAAATCTTTCAATACACCCATTATTCATGGTCTCTTATTCTAACTTACTATATGAATTCTTTTTTTTTTCGTGTTATTTTGGATTTGACAAGTGACAACAGATTTTTGACAATTTTGATTTCTTTGTGATTCCTGTACGTCGTTGCAAATACGGTAAATTTAAATAATCGTATACTCGGTTAAGTTTAGACCTTGCTGCATAGACTATTATAGAATTGCTTTAACACACAAAATGTACGTCCTTGAAATTTAATAATCTTGTATGAAACCAGTTCGAAACAAGCTTTTTAGGTTCAAAAACTGTAATGCGATAAATAGAAATGCATTAAAAAAAACATGCATCACATGACTCAAAAATTGATACTATATTTAAAATGTATTGCTCCTTTTATAAAATTTTTCTCCCTCTTCCCCTGTTTCCTTGATACTTATGGTGCCATTCAAATATTCGTTTAAATATGTCCAAGTATGTCCAACTTTGGAAGTATATCTCAGCATTGCGTTACAATAGTCTACTCGGCATTTTTTGATCATGAAAATCAGAATCCAATCAGCGATCAGAATATATATGTATATATATATATAAGCAAAAATTGAGAATAAAAATTAAAAAAAGATAACTTCAAAAAGTTCTTTTCTTTTTTTGACCTGTTGTCGTTTGAAATGAGTGTATTAAAAAAAAATTAGAAATGAATCTGCAATAACGCGACTCAGATTATGTAATTACAACTTGTTATCCCTCATAAATGCGTAATTGTTACTCTGGCCCCGAATTTTATAATAAATACCCCTTTTATAATTACTTTATTAGTTATATAAGTATAATCACACCAATTTTGGTCCCAATAATAAACATAAGTAAAATACCAATTTATAGAACTGGCTAGAATTATAACAAAAATTTCCTTTTTTTTTGAAATTTTTTGATGACGGACATTGAATTACACTATGGAATCAAAACAAATGATTTAGTTAATAGTATAATGCTTTAGTAGAAAATTATATAAATAATATTAAAATCATGAGTTGATTTAATATAAGAACATCCCCATATAAATTATACCATTTGTTGGTCCTAAAGGGTATGTCTATAGAAAATAGAATTGTTAACTGTTAGGGAATAGGGGTACAATCAGTTATTTTTTTAGTTTTAGAGATGTTATTCTGATCAAGTGAGCTGAATTAATTGAGCTTAGTTTGTTTAAGCTGAGCTTCAACGCAGCTTGTTTCAGTTTAAGTTTTTGATTATTACTATTATTACTATAAATTTGATATTTAACTGCCTCTAAGATATAAGTGTGCAAACAAATAACATAATATAGAAATACAGCAACAATATATGATTTCTTTATTTCATTAACTGATTTATTATTCTGCAAAAATATGTATCAAATATCATCTCAAAAAAATAATATACTATATGAAAAAAAAACATAATATTTTAATAGGACCCCGGATATCTAATATAAAGGTCATAATGGACTTTTGGCCAAAAGCACCCTTTTTGCTAAAATTCAAAAAAACATTTTTTGTAAATATCTCAGCATCCAGTGATTCAATTTTGATAAACTTTTTTTTATTTTGTAGCCCTCATTTAGCTTTACAATTTAAAAGAAATTCATCAAAATTGGACTTCTGAATGCTGAGATATTTACAAAAAATGATTTTTAAGCCTTTAAAAAATGGGCTAATTTACCCCAAAAGTATGACTTATGACCTGTTTTAGAGATGTCTGAATCTCTGGGATTCTTTTTTAATAGTAATTAGCTAAAATAGTAAATTGTTTTTTGTTTAAATTATTTTTTCTTATATAATTTTGCTAACAAAAAAAAATTGAATTTTATAAACTTTATAAAATCCACAATTTTATAATCTTACAGTATTTTATAATCTTACAGTAAATGTAAAAATTAACTAATTTAATTATTATAAATTGGTATATTAATTTAGAAAATTTCTTAATGTACACTAGTATTTGAAATACATATCATGTGATTCGATAAAAAAATTTTGTAAAAAAATTCTAATAAATAAATCTTTAAAAGAAATGTATATTAGGTGTATTTTGGTCTGTTCTGCAAGTTTACTTAGTATGTCATAGATGGTTTTGAATGTTATTTTTGAGTTATTTAACAATTTTTTTTTTTGCTTTTTTTTTCGTTAAATTTTAACATTAAATGATCAGCATAAAAATTTACTTTTTTTGGAAATTGTATTCAAACACATAGTGTACAAATAGAAATCGTCATTAATTTATTATATACTAATTATAAAATAAATAATATATAAAATTTTTTTTAAATATATATATTTACATTTTATCATAAAAATAAAAATATATTTTTTTTTTTTTGAAATATATGTTAAATATAATATATAGTAAAATTTAATATAATAAAATCACAATAAATTAGAATTAGCTAAATAAATTTGATATAATAAAATTTATTAGTAAAATCTTAATAAAAGTTAATATAACAGAATAAATAATAAATTAGTTATAATAAAAATGATTTAATTTACCAAAACATGTAATGATTCATAATTTTAAATCAATAAAATTAGCAGTAAATATGAAATTTTGGTGAAATATAAAGACTCTGATAAATTTTTTTCAAATATATTAATTAAGAATATTAAAAATATTGAAAAATATTATTACTTTACACTGGTCAAAATTGATGCTATCGGGTACATATCGGGTACCTATATATCAGTGACTAATCAGATACATATCGGACATTTATTACATATCGGGTACCCGATATGTAACATATCAAATAT